>CAUYQG010045460.1:0-19338 GCA_963574415.1 Tarsius wallacei
ATGTTTATCGCAGCATTGTTCACAATAGCAAGAACCTGGAAGCAACCATGCTGTCCATCAAAAGAGGACTGGATTAAAAAAAATGTGGTACATATACACAATGGAATACTACGCAGCCATAAAAAAGAACAAAATCATGAACTTTGCAGCAACTTGGATGGAACTAGAGTCTATAATACTGAGTGACCTCTCACAGAAGCAAAAAACTGAGTATCACATGTTCTCACTCATATAATAGACCTTGATCATCCAACGTATTACCACAAGAAAATGACTGACAGTGGTGGGAAACTATGGGAGAGGGAGAGATAGGGTGATGGGATTAATGGTCGTAAATATCTGTCTGGGGACAGGGAGACACTTCCTATCAACAAGTATGCCTGAACGAGGCATATTTGTACACCTAACCCTTAACTGTACCCCACAATATCATAATAAAAAATATTGAAAAAAAAAGATGTAGGGTACAATTCAAGATTAGGTATACAAGTGGTCATCGTGCAGGTAAAGTTTAGGCCTCCCTTTGGTACTCACTTCACCTGGTTTGAGATCAGGCACTCTTATTGATGGTGTATGCCCCTTCCCCTGTCAACAGTTTCCCGCTACTGCCAATCCCTTTCTTATAGTTTTATGATAAATGTTCAGGGTCACAGATGCTGGGGAGGATGCGGAGAAAAGGGAACGCTTCTACACTGTTAATGGGAATGCAAACTAGTTCAAATGCTATGGAAAACAGTGTAGTGACTCCTAGAAGAATTAGAAATTGACCTTTCTTATGACCCAGCAATTCCCCTTCTGGGAATATAGCCGAAGGAACTCAAATCATTCTACACTTCTAAATTTCATAGGCACTTGTAGATCTTATTTCTTTATTGTCTGAGGAGAGGGCAAGTACATTTCTAGTGATCCTTTTGTTTAAAATATTGACAAATGTTATTGTCTAAGTGGGGTGCAGAATATTCATGCTTCTTTTTTATTTATTTTTATTTATTTATCTTTATTCATGCTTCTTAAAAGCTAAGTTATCTTTCCTTTCAAGGTCTTTGCCAATCAAACTTTTCTGATCAAATTTTGACAGCTGCAGTCCCACGGAAAGATGAGTTGATAGAGGCCAGTATTTTAGTTCATTTTGTGTTGCTACAACAGAATACATGAGAATATAAGGAACAGAAATTTCTGTCTCACGGGAGGCAGTGAAATCCAAAATCATAGTGCTGGCAGGTTTGGTGTCTGGTGAGAACCCAGCCTCTGCTTCTAAGACAGTGCCTTAAAAGATGCATCTTCCATAGGGAAGGGACACTTTTCCTCACATGGCAGAAGAACAGAAAAGCAAAGAGAGGAGACTCACTCCAGAAAACCCTTTTCATTTTAAAATTTTTGTTATTTTAGGTTTAATGCCTAGGAGTTTATTTTTCTTTTTTTTGAGTTGGAGTCTCACTCTGTCTCCCAGACTGGAGTGCAGTGGCCTCTCCCGGCCACCGTAGCCTCGACCTGCTGGACTCCAGCGATCCTTCCATCTCAGCCTTCCAAGTAGCTGGAACTACAAGCCCACGCCGCCACACCTGGCTAATTTTTTGATTTATTGTAGAGATGAGGTCTCACCAAGTTGCCCAGGTGGGTCTCAAACCCACGGGCTCTGGCAATCCACTCACCTCAGCCTCCCAAGGTGCGGGATTACAGGCTGAGCCACCGAGCCCGGCTGGAGTTTATTTTTCTGTCTTGTAATAATTTACTTATTTATTATAGAGTTGTGGGGGTACAAGTGAGATTTTAAGTAGGCTGCATGCAGGTGAAGTTTGGGCACCTGACAACAGAAAGCCCATTGTTTTGCATTTAAACATTTTTATTTTATTTTATTTTATTTCATTGATTCTTTTTTTAAAAAAAATTTATTATAAAGATGTGGGGTGCAATTCAGGTTTAGGTATATAAACATTCATCATGCAGGTGCCCTTGTTGATGAGGTATGCCCCTCCCTCCCCTAGCAGTTTCCCTCAACTGCCAATCCCAGTCCCTCCCTCCCCTAGCAGTTTCCCTCAACTGCCAATCCCAGCCCCCCTCCCCTGACAGTTCCCCACTACTGCCAATCACAGAAAGCCCTTTTTAAAAAACATTAAACTCACCCATGAGGGTGGAGCCTAATTACCTCTTAAAGGTCCTTCCTCGTAATATTGTTCCAGTGGCAATGAAGTTTCAACACGAGTTTTGGAGGCAACAAACATTCAAACGATGGCAGTCAATAAGGCCTCAAATGCAAGTTTGAGCTCATCAGTCAATTATTATTTTTTCATCCTGGGCTTTGGAAAGTCTTTCAGGGAAATAATCTTAGGATCCAAAAATTTGGGTAGCCACCTTACAACATTTAAAGGGCACAGACTATTCAATATTCAGGATTTTGTTTAAGACTTTTATCAAATGACCAATGTCAAAAGTTCTCCAGAGTGAGACAGTGTGATATCAAATTGTTCTCAGTAAAATTATACCATGTAGAAAGACGTGTGCATGGATAATAATGATAACGCAAAACCATGAAAGACACAGGGTTTGACCTGGAGGTAACTTAGACTTTGGGCTATGGTAAATTAAAAAATGCTAACTTGTATATCTGAAATGTGGACATAGGCCAGATGTAACCAACTGTGTCCAACTCTCCAATGGTCCAGGCAGATTGACTTTGACAAAGCAGCTCTAATCAGACAGAAAAACAAAGACAATGAAAATCCTTATGAGGTTTTGACAAGGTGATCCAAAGCAAAGTTTATCCAAAGGATGTTAGTTTTATTTTAAAGTCATGCATATGTACCACATTTTTTTATTTTAAGAATAATAAAAGCCGGGCTCGGTGGCTCAGCCTGTAATCCCTCGCCTTTGGAGGCTGAGGTGAGTGGATTGCCTGAGCCCGCGGGTTCGAGACCCGCCTGGGCCATTTGGCAAGACCTCATCTCTACAATAATCAAAAATTAGCTGGGCATGGTAGCATGCGCCTGTAGTTCTAGCTACTTGGAAGGCTGAGGCGGAAAGATTGCAGGAGCCCAGCAGGTCGAGGCTGCGGTGGCCGGGAGCAGCCACTGCACTCCAGTCTGGGTGACAGAGTAAGACTCCAACTCAAAAAAAAAAAAAAAAGGAGATAATCATTCTTTAAGATATTTTTAGTTTCAACACTTTACCACTCCCAGATTTTCAAAAGCATTTAAGTATGATAGATTCTCTGCCTTAACAATGTAATATTTTTATAAAGTATGGGGATCACAAATTAGAAGCAAATTTGGGTCCTTGTTTTCTAACTCTTCTATGTGAAATATAAGAGTTCTAAAGCATTCATCTGTTACAAAAAGGCATCAGGATCTCTGAAATAATTTGCTGAAAATGTCAACATGCATTCAAACTTTTTATTTCTTTTTTAGTTTTTTAATCCAGATATTTTGAATACTCTGTTGAACTCAAACTTAGTTACTTGAAAACAGGTGGGAGGAAGAGGGGAACACAACATCAGTAAGGATACCTGATTGTAAACCACGCAAAGTGAGGACCAAAAGGACGTCCAAACTTTACCTGTACAATGTCCACTTGTATACCTAATTCCAAATTGTGCCCCACATCTCTTTATATATATATATATATATATATATATATATATATATATGAAGAAGAAAAAGAAAATAGGTACACATTTTAGTATTACAATATGAAATATAATCTGGTTGGGTTCTCCCTGCATTTCTAGAACTTTAGGTCAACTGTTGTCCCATGACCAAAATCCAGAGGAATGGTCTTCATATGTTGTTGGTATATTCAATATTTAAGTGAAATGATAAATACTGTAGTACTAACACAGCAGTACTTTTTGGGGGCAATTTGCTTAGAATTATATGTTTTTCATAAGTTCTTAAAAAATGGCCTTGGTAGGCTGCCACACGCCACATGGGAATATCCCAACTCTCCTGGAGCTACAGAAAAAAAAAAAAAAAAAAACCACCCCCACACACTGGCAAACACTGATCTAAAGTTCAGGTCTTTTTATAGTAACATAGAGGCAGGCATATTAAATTATTATGCCACATTTCTGCCAGGTTTTGACTTTTAAAAAATTCTGTTATAAGGCAACCAAAGCAGTTCCCAAACCCTGAGTCTGGCAGAAGTTTCTGAAAGAATAATCTATGCATGTTATGTAAGACATCTGCTGAGGCCCTGAGCAGGTAGGCAGGCAGGTAGGCTGAGATCGCCATGCTACAAAGAAAGGAAGCCAGGCAGCAGGGAAGCAGGGACATTGTCAGTCAAGGCCAGGAAGTCTCTTCCAGGGATGGAGTTAAAGGACCCATGTGGTCTTGGTTACCAGCCTGTGTTCAGCACTCCTTTCTGGTTTTAATACTACTAAGCTAGATCCTCTCTCCCCTTTGAAGTCCCGGGGCTGCCAGGCAGAGAGAATCCTAGGCAGCAACGTTTGTCATTCCTACTTTAGCCAAAGTGATGATGAACCCACCAAACCTGCCCATAGCTAAGTCAAGTGAGGAACAAAGAAACACTTTGGGTCTATAGCTTGCTTTTCTTCTAAGAACTTTATAAGAAGTTAACTTTAGTGATTCTTCTTGATAAAGTAGGTCTCTGAAAACTCCCCTTCAGCTTCTTACCTCCCCCTAATTTTAAAAATGTGCTACATTGGCTTATTGTGTGTGTGTGTGTGTGTGTGTGTGTGTGTGAGAGAGAGAGAGAGAGAGAGAGAGAGAGAGAGAGAGAGATTTTATGTATTCATTCATTTGTTTCCTTTTCCTGAGCTGTACTTATTTCTAGCTGTTTAGCCATTTTTGTTTAGTCAGAATCATGTTGGACATATTTTTGGATTGCTCTGTCTTTTCAAAATGTGGACTCTATTTCCCCCCTTTGATATGTTTATCCTCGTTTTTAGAATCTTTCTCTTCTAATGAACAAAAGCAACAGAGTGGTTGCTTTTGATGTTCTGAATTATATCTCCTTTCTCATTTTTCTGCAATATTAACATTGGGAAGAATTTTAAGATATGAAGAAAAGATGTGTACCTCCCTTATCTCTAGCATTTGTAAGTTGTTTTTTTTTTTTTTCCTCCTAAATCGATCTCAATTAACTTTGATTTCTTTCTTTAGGAAGCCATGTGCTGAAATAATGCTTTGCCAGATGTGAGAACAGATTCCTTTCCCTACAAACCACACATTTAAGCCTCATTTTAGGTCTAATGTTTTGGTCCATTTTAAAATTTAATCTTTCACTACGTTTATCTGGCCATTGGCTTTGTTTGCAAAAATCTCTTACATTATCTTGGGGATACATTAATATTTTAAAGGTATCACTTGTTTGTAGTTCTGGCAGGCATTTTCTTTTTAGTTTCTCATTTTAAACTTAGCCTGTCCCTTATATATAACCTGTTTTGGCCAATTCCTGATATAAATCACATACTTGTTCATGTTTCTTGTCTTCAGTGAGCCAAAGCTAACATTACATAGTGTGTTATTCCCCTCCAAGCCTTGGTTGGATCTCAGATCCAGGAAGAATAGAGGGAGCAGCCATCAGTTTTGCTTCCCATTAAAACCATCTACCCAATGCTGCCATGGGAAGAGTGTATCTGTTTGGCAAAAATTATTTAAGAAGCTATAATTTTTCGTCTTCATTCATTAGCATGACTATATTGTCTTTGGTGCTGACTAAACCACATCTGTGAGTTTAGAGTCCTTATATTTGTTCACTCCATTGTGACCAGAGGAGACAACCATGTAATTCAGGTTCCCTAATATCCAGCATGCCTGTTTCCATGCTGTCAGCTTCTATGCTGCTGTCTCATATTATTTTTGTTGTTGATGTGTTTGACTTTGCTGCATATTCAAGATGATTTTTTCCCATTGTGTCTGAGTTTGGTTCTGTGACTGGCACAACTTACCCTTTTATTAATTTTGCAGTACTGTTTAAACTCCAGGCTTAGTCTTTCCCAGAGTGTCACGGTACCATAATTCTAGGAATTCTAAGGAACTTGAGGTGAAGGATTATAGATGCAGACACCTGGCCACCACCCTGAGACTCAAGGCATTCACTATGTTACTTTGTATTCTTCCTACTGGCTAATTCACAGTGCCAGTGTATCAGGCAGAAAAAGTTTGTGCACTTGGGAAGCTAGGAAAAAGCCTTGCACCTTGTATAGGTGGGGAACAGAGGGCAGAGTATACATAGGGTTGAGAGGGATGATTGTTTCCTGAAGGTTCTAATACTTCTGGGTAGGCAAGGAGGTCTTCATCTCAGAAAGACTGCTTCATAATGCTCTGTTGCTACTAGGGAGCATCCTTATTTATTTACAGATCAACTCAAAAAACAAGAAGATAGTGCTGATTTAAATGCATGTCCCAAACCAAAAAATGACAGAAGGACATTGTAGGGATGTGGGAGCAGGAAAGGACAAGTGACAAAATGCAAGTCATTTTCATCACAAATTCCCTGGCCGATCTTGGGCAGGTGTTTCAAGATTAGGACTATATCTTTATGGATCTCAGATTTCTCATTTGGAGATGAGAAGTTTGGACTAGAATGTCTCCACAGCCCCAGCCTCACCTTCCTCTGCCTCTGGCTACAAAGTTCCTTTAAAAATAAAATAAAATAAAAAATAAAACACCTTTGTGGCCCAACCGACATTCGCTTCTCACTGGTTGATAGCAATACTGAGGATGCCAAAGAATTGAAATAAAAACGAGCTGTCCCACGGTGCTTTGATTTTTCTTTTTTTCTTTCTTTTTTTTTTGCTTATAGAAAAATCAAAATTTGATTGTCTCATAGTTGCTCTGTGTAGTTGCTGCACAATACGTCACTCAAGTAGTTGAAATTTCCCAATCAAATTTGCCTTTGTTGATTTGGTTGTAGCATATAAACACAGCCCTCGGCTAACCACTTGTTTGACTTAAAACCACAGAAAAAAGTGATCCTACAATGACAAATTGCTATTTCTTCTCACCAAATCATGCAAAGAGCCCAGATATTAATAGAACGTAAGGAGGGGGGAAAGAGCTAGCTAGTGATCCAGATATTTTAAACATCCCGGTATTTGAAGGCATCTGGATAATTCACAGCTTTTTGTTGTTATTGTTCATTTATCATCCAGATGTTCACCATCATGGAAGCACCACTTGAAACTTTATTTCAGCTCATAAGTCTTAGAGTGGAAAAATGCATATCTTTGTTTGGTTGCCCTTTGGTGCTCCATTTCTCCCTCTCCCTTCCTCTGAATGCCTCTTCCTCAAAACCCCTTGGGAATGTGGCAGTTTTGCCAGATGTTTAGGTGTTTGCCTTTGCCTCTCTTATTTTAATCTTCATGGCCTCTCTGTACCCTGTCTACTTGAATTATAGATTGCATTTGTCAAATAATGACACATGCAATTGGATGTCTTCTAAGACCTTTGAAATTCAACTTCCTTGAGTTGAGATTAAAGTGGGTATTATCTGCCCTGCTGCAGTGAAGCCTGGGGTGCCTCGAGACCTGCAGAAAAGTTTTTCTAGGCTGGCATTTCCAACTCTTACGGTCTGGAGGAAAGAAAAACAAGGTACTTTTTTTTTTTCTTCTGAAAGGTAGAAATGAATACCGTAAAAACCACCTAAAATGTGGTCCCTTTTGGAAAGGACTCTGAAGTCAACAGCGTTTTGAAATATGACTGTCCTTTAGTGTGTCCTGAGTGTGTGTTTCTTTGGGTCTTCAGGAAGCGCTATCGGTTGTGAGTGAGGACCAGTCATTGTTTGAGTGTGCCTACGGAACGCCACACCTGGCCAAGACGGAGATGACCGCATCCTCCTCCAGCGACTATGGACAGACTTCCAAGATGAGCCCGCGCGTTCCCCAGCAGGACTGGCTGTCTCAACCCCCAGCCAGGGTCACCATCAAAATGGAATGTAACCCTAGCCAGGTGAATGGCTCAAGGTAAGGAGACTCTGACCCTGGTCCTCCCTGAACTCTGTGTCCCTATCCCTTGGAAAAGCAAAGTGAGAGTTAGTCCCACTTCTCCAAAGATTGTTTCAGAAAGTAAGGCCACTGAACAGCTGAGAAAATGTGTTCTCCAGTGGTTTGTGTCGTGGATAGAGGCTGTAAAATCAGTAGTATATTTACCAAGAACTCTCTTTGAAGATGTGTTCAATTCTATTTCCCACGCACGAGGGCTATGTAGGAGGGGGGGCCTTGCCCACATATGGCAGAATTCATTCTGAGGTTTTAGTGCCTGGAAAATAATGCTGTCTTGTGTTTTTATAAAGGGAGAGTGTCAGCTAGTGGCCAAGCAGTGCAGCGTATGTCCAAGTTACTTGAATTTGCTAATGGCTGTATTTTGTATACCCTCATCCCTCCACACCCCCACCCTACCTTCAATTTCTGCTGGCCTCTTCTCTCAGTGCCTGCTGTTTTGTCTCATCTTAACTTACATTTAAAGCCAAGCTCCCATGTCTCCCATAATTGTTAGCTTTCCTGAGTTTATCATGAACATGCAGCTGACATGTAAAATGTTATTATCAAACGCAGGAATGTCCTTGGCACTCAAAAGCATAATATTCGATGCAGTTTTAAAAAGTAAAATTAATTTCAATTATATAATTATATAGTACTTTAATTATATAAGTATACATATTTAATTATATAACACCCCATATCTATTCAGGATAAAACAATATAAGCTCTTAGGACAAAGGAAAGATTAATTTCTTTTAAATGTTGCATAATTTACCATACGTTCATAAGAACAGATCGCATTTTCCAGTGCTTTATTAGAAACAAAGAGCTTTACTAGTACAAAGCCCTTTTACATCTAATAGCCTGTCTATCCTCCAAGGAGTCCCTGTGCAGAATGCTTGTCCTCTTCTGATAGATGAGGAGACCTATGATCAGGCATTTTATGTCTAATCCCAGATCCCTTCTGAAAGGGAATTAGTATTTGGATTCAGACCAGGAGTGTTTGACTCTACACCCTGAACATTTTCCACTCTGTTGCAGCTATAATAGGGCCTTTTTGTTACATATATGCTTTAATGCTAAATACGTTTATTGTAAGTGTCATGTTTTATAAGCTCTGGAAACCATTGCGTCAACTCCTAGTGTGGCCTTAATGAAGGTGCCAAGCCACAGTGTCTTAGAGGAAACGTCAGCAACGGTGCTGGGAGTGCTAGCTGGGCAGATAGGAGATGCCAGAATGTTCCTCGACTCTAATGTTCCTCAACTCTGAGAAGTCAGTTTAATGGAAACTAGCTCTGACACTGAACATCGTTACCACAAAGACCCTTTAAAGTAGAATTCGAGGCAGGCCCATCCTAGATCTCATCAACAGGTTAATTCCTGGAGTTCTGAGAGGACTTGGGTAGCAAATGCAGCCATAAAGTCCAGGATCCCAAAATTATGGGAGGTTAATGATTATGATTATATAGATTTACCTATAAACCCTATTCACTTGATAGATTGCTTCTGCCGATCATTAGCTATACATATTTCTGAGACTTAGAGGAATGCAATATAATCGTATTCTAAAAAATTCAACAGTGTTTATGTAGAGGAACAGTTGGTGGAACTGAGCCTGGAAACACTGAATGAATTCTGTTTTGGGTGGAGTCATATGATCCCATACATGCCAGCATGGTCACAGTGGAGACACTAAGCTCAGGGCACAGTTCTAAAGCTTTCCTTCTTTGGAAACTAAATACACCTGAATATGTGTGAGGAAGAATTATGAAAGAGAGAGAAAGAAGGGAGAGAGGAGAGGGGAGAGAGAACACCTCAGGCAAAGGGGCACTGAGGTGATTTCCAACAAATAATAAGCAAAATGAGCCATGCCCTGGCCACAGTTTGAAGCCCAGCCTAGGGCTACCATTAAGGATTCCAGTCTGGATTTAGCAAGCCTCAGAAGGGAGCCTGAGTGAGGAGCTGAGAACAGTGTTACAGAAATAAAAGTTTCTCTTGTTCTCACTGTTACTTCTGAATTAAAAATAAATAAAGCAAGCATACTGTTTGTGGGAGAATTACAAACACTGTTTTCCTTGCATGGACTTTGATTCCCTTTGGTAGCTGATGTCTACTCTCCCACCTGGCTGGGCATGGGGTGGCCTTTCCGGCCTGTGGCATTATCCCAGGGACTCAGGATGGAGTTTCAGGGCAACTTTGAGCCCCGGTCAAGGGACTTCAGTCCCCAAGAAAGGAGGATAGCTTTCCCCAAGCTCCTCAGCCCAGCCAACTAGGGAAGGTTCTGGGGTGGTTCTCTTTTCAGGCAGGTGAAAAGGCTGGTATTGGGTTTGAGAGTCTTTTTCTGGGAAATGAAATCCTTTTCAAGGGAACTGGACATTTTCTTGCAAGGGAACAATGAAAACTTTAAGAGTTTCCTCTCTCGAACCTCACAGAATTGCCCAGAATGCTCCCATCATAGGCTTTAAATGCAGTTCCAGCTTTTGAAGCAAACAGTGATGTAGTTTCGGTGGGTGGATACCATGTGAAGTCAATCACACCATCCTCCTCATCCTCCGCACTTTTCTGGTGATCTCATGATGATGTCGGTTTGGCAGGTGCTGTCTGTAAAGAGAACAAGATGGACTCCACCTGACTTTGATCAGGGCCCACGTGCCTCTTTTGTGGAAAAGGGCAGACCTGGTGTGAAACCAGGAGCAGGGGGAGAGAAGGGACGTTGGCTTCAGAGGCCTCCCAAGCTTTGTGGCATCTGGTGATGACACGGATGCCCACTTGTCACCAAGTGTCCTCTTCCCCCACCCTCAAACATGTTCTAGAAGGAAAGGGTAGTGGCGGGTATTAATCTTCTTTGTAGAGGGAAAAATACAGTGCTAATTCCCACTTTCCCAGAGCTCAGTGTGTCTGCTGGGGTCTGGCCTGGTGTGCCAGCTGGGATTTTCCAGAGAAATAGAACCTATAGAATAGTTTAATATTCTAAAAGATTTATTTTAGGGAATTGACTCATGAAATTGTGGAGGCTGGCAAATCTGTAGGGAATGCTGGCAGGTGGGAAGCTGGGCAGGATTTCTGTGTCCTCTATCTGAGGATCCCTGGTCCAGGCCAGCCAAGTGTCGGGTAATTTACATTGTATATCACCATCACCCTTCCACAGGTGACAGCAATTCCATAAAGCCTGCCTGGAGGCTCTCTGCAGGAGGAACTTAATGAATCTGTGTGTCATTACAGTCTTGGGGCAGAATTTTCTCCTCTCTGCGAAACCCTAGTTTTTGCTCTTAAGGCCTTCAGTTGATTAAGCAAGGCCCACCATTATCCAAAGTAATCAGTCTCCTTGAGTGAAGGTCAACTGACTGTAGACTTTAACTACATCTACAAAAGATGTACAGCAACACCTCAATTTGTATTTGATTAAGTCAGTGGGTGCCATAGCCTGGCCAAATTGGCACTGGAAACTGACCCTCACATCTGACTTCAGGGACTCTGCACTGGTCAGTGGCTGGTGAGATCATTCCACTTTTTAGATCTCCAAGGAGTGTGTTCTGGGGAGCTCATTCTGGCTGGACAGCAAGTGGTAAAGGGGGTCACAGGTCAGACTGAGAATTTGCCAGGGAGCTGTCCAGGCTCTGGGACCTCCAAGAGTGTTGAAATGTGTTGATCCGTCTGCTCTTCAGAATCCAACAGGCTGCCTGAAGAGGCATGAAAGATGAGAAAGCTCAATGTTGACCAGTGGAGTTAAGACTTTTCTCACTAGGGGATTGGAAGTGGCCTCATGGCAGATAGGAGACAGGTGCTGGGCTGTGCCAGCCCTGCCCGAGGTGCCAGGGCAGAGACAGGGGTCCTGGGGATGTGGATCCTGTGGTGGAGGGGCTCACAGCAGAGATGCTGCCAAGCTGAGTGTCACTCACCCCACTTGGGTAGTGAGTGCCACCAGGAGTGGGGCTCTGGGACCCTCCACCTCCCAGAATTTTTCAGACTCATAAGCCCCAGGCCAGGTGTGCCAGGGAGTTAGCCCATCTCCTGCCCCCCTGCTCTGAGCTTATGTGTAGTGGGCATTCCTGTAGGGCACACATGTTTTTTGGAGTCAAGTCCAAGGGGAGTTTACATAAGTCAAAAATTGGTCTTTGGCTGGAACATGTGGGCTGTTACCCTTGTGGCCCCTCACGGCTCCAGCAAACACATCCATGGAGGAGTATACTCTCTACAGCTTTGTTCTCCC
The DNA here is from genome assembly GCA_963574415.1 of Tarsius wallacei. Classification (NCBI taxonomy): domain Eukaryota; kingdom Metazoa; phylum Chordata; class Mammalia; order Primates; family Tarsiidae; genus Tarsius; species Tarsius wallacei. The sequence continues at coordinate 12,150 of CAUYQG010045460.1, forward strand.
AAGATGCGGCCCACTTTCTTCCTGATAGAATAAGGTCCCTGAGCAAGGCCTCTACCATCCATCCCTATCCATCCATTACCTAGGGAGGAAAAGGCTAAGGTCTTGGGAGGAAGGAAGGAGTGAATTCCCAACCAAATAATGGAATTCTACAAAACCTCAGCCTTACGTGCTTACAAGCTCCTGAAATGAAATACAAGCAGTGAAAGGAGATCTGTTGCCATTATAATAGAGTTTCTATAAAACATAATAAAAGAAAAACAGGAGAGGAAGGAACCATCGCCTTATGAGCCAACGGGGAAGTCATTGTGGCTTTGGCTTGGCCACTGTCAGATCACAGGGCAGAATTCTTGCAGACACTAATCTAATTGCACATTGTGTAGACACAGGGCATCATGTCTCAGCTTCAGCAGTCCCTGGCCACCCTGTCTCTGCCTTTCTTCACTCCATCCTCACGCACTAGAAAGCCCCGTGTTCACACAATGGAGAACCATTGGTGTGTGGCCAAATTAAAGCCAGCTGTCTTCCTGTGCCACACACACCAGGGCCTGTGGGGACGATCAAGCCCTGCACAGCCTCTGGTTAACTCCCTGTGGATGCCCTTAATTTGCTGTGAGGTTCCAAAGACTGAAGCCACTATAGATTGACAAGACAAAGATAAACCAGGAGGTAGCACACACCCACATGTGATCCATGACAAAATGGTCTCCTCGTAGGAGTCTGGCAAGACCATTTGCAGAGCAGGCTGCCTTTCCCCTTTCTAAGCATCTCTGGCTCAGACTGACCAAATCTCAGGGCATTTACATTGTGCATCACCATCACCTTTCCACAGGTGATGGCAATTCCATGAAGCCTACCTGGAGGCTCACTGCAGGTAGAACTTAATGTTTGGGTGTTTTAAGGAGCCCTCTAGGGGATTCTGGTCTGAGAACTGCCACTGTGTCATGTGATCCAAGGAGAGGAAAGCTGAGGAGGCCCAGTAGCCAGGTGAAGGAGGCCTGTTGCATGGATGATCTGGGAGAACATATGTGAGGAGGGGTTGTTTCTGGAAAGTCTGCCCTTCTGAGCGCCTTCCTTCCCTCACACCATGTTGGAGCTTTGCACACCTGGCTGAGCCTGTATAGTGAGAGATGATGCTCTCTGGGCCTTGCCTCTCTGGGGTCTAGAAAGGAGAGTCACTGTGTACCATGAATAGCTCCAGCTTTGAGTCAGATAACAAGGTGCTCTTGACATGTTGTTTAAAAGGTTGGCTGGGCATGGTGGCTGAAGTCTGTAATCTCAGCACTTTGGAAAGCCGAGAAGATTGCTGAGTCCAGGGGTTCGAGACCAGCCTGAGCAACTTGGTGAGACCTCGTCTCTACAGTATATCAAAAAATTAGCCAGGCGTGATAGTGTATGCCTGTATTCCTGGCTACTTGGAAGGCTCAGGTGGAAGGATTGCCTGAACCCCAGCAGGTCAACACTGGGGTGTCCGTGAGTGTGCCACTGTACTCCAATCTAGGCAACAGAGTGAGACTTTGACTCAAAAAAAAAAAAAAAGGTCACTAAACCAGGTAACTTATTAAAATCTAGGGTAGGTTAGGTCATGGTAAATGCTAAGGAGAAAAATAAAGCAGGAAAGAGGAAACAGCTGAAGTTATTCCAGGCAGCAAGGCTGATAAGTGCAAAGGCCTCAAGGTCAGCCTGCAGTGTTTGAGGACCACAAGGAGGTCATTGTGAGTGATGTTTAGTGTCCAATATAAGATAAGTTTGGAGAGACCATGAGGCCATTGAGGGACTTTGACTGTCACACTGAGTGAGCTTGGAAACCATTGGGGGACTTTAGGCAGAGGAAGGATAGATAAGCTTTTACTTAGATTTAGCAGGGTGTTCCTGGCTCCTCCCCACTAGAAGTTTCCTGTAGGAATCTGGATAGGGTGAGGGAGATTTTCATGAGTATGTGAGTGAGGAAAGATGGGAAAGGCACTCACATTCTGGATATGCTTTGCTGATTGGTTGGACACGTGGTGTGAGGAAGGAAGGCTGGGCCCAAAGTTTGCGGAATATACTGCAAATGAGGTATGGTGACCAGGGAACCTCCTGAGAATAAAGTCCAGGCCTGTTTTGGGCACTAGCCCAGATACCATACATATGAACTTGGCTCTGAGAAATGCCAGGTAAAATGGGAGAGACTCTTGTCCCTTCGCCTGACTTCAGTGGATCTTAATTCATTAAACCAGTGGTTCTCAACAGGAATGATTTTGCCCAAGGGGCATTTGGCAGTATCCACAGATATTTTTTATTGTCACATCTGGGAGTGTTACTGGCACCTAGGGGATAGAGGCCAGGGATGCTACTCAACCTCTTACTGTAAGTGCACAGGACAGCATACCCAGCCCCCGCAAAAGGATGACCTGACTCCAAATGTCAACAGTGTCGAAGTTGAGAAACTTTGCGCTAAGCCAACATCCTTTGGTCTTTACTCTGCCTCATGCATTGCATTAGCTTCTATGAAGATGGATGAAGAGAGAAGCTCATGGTGAAAGAGATTCTGTGAGATGGTGAGACACGTACAATACAGAGAGGGCTGTTCAGGACCCAGAGATAGCAGGAATAGGCATGTGATCCACTCCAGCTGGGCAGGAGAGAAAAACTCTGAGAGGGAGAGTATTAATCAATATTTCTATAACACACTGTGGTTTATTAATAGTTTTTACTATATGACATATCATCTGATTTCCTCATTAACTGTATGAGATGGCATTATTATGATCATATCCATTTTATAGATGAAGACGACTGAGCTTACAAAAGTTTTCATAGCTTGCTCAAGTCTACCTGCTGAAGTCTGTTTGATCCCAGGCCTGGGCTCTTCTTTACTCACTCATTTAACGAGACATCTTTTCTGTGTTGGCAAGTATAGCAGGGTTTCCTCCAGGTGTCAGAAGAGCAATAACGTAACATTCTATCTTTTGTCCTCTAAGAGGCATTAAATCTTAGCACCCACTGAATTTTGATTTCTTCTCATTTTATTTTATCACAGAAGGTCAATTTACCTGCATTTATCTTGACATTTGCCGTTACATTAACTTCACAAGATTTCTCCAAACAAAACCATATTTTTAAAATACTAAGTATGGTGAAAACACCTGCAATCTGAGCATTTCGGTGGCCCTCACTGAGTGCTTGGATTGAAATTAAAATGAAAAAAAAATTCTCAGTTTTAGGATGGTCACTATTCATATACCCTGTTTGTCATTGTGTTAGAAAAGATGTTTTGCCCGGCTACTACAAACAATGAAATCTTGACTGAAGGTCTGTCAATATCAGACTGTCTTATTTTATATGCAACACTCAATATTTAGGGTTTAAAAGTGGTTCACTGCGACTGGTCTGTCTGCATGCCTTTCTACTTTGACTCACTGAGGTTTGACATTATATGTTTTGTTACCCTTTCTATAGAACTTTGTATGTTATTTTAGGTCAGTGAAATCCACAACACTAATCACATTTGCTGTTTTCTGCCTTAGGGCTTTGACTTGGATTGACGTAGAAGATGTCTCCTAATTAAGCTCGGCCACCTTCCAAGCTGGGGTGGCCCTGGGCTGGAGCCTTTGAAACTAAATGATTTTTCCTAACTGTAATAGTGCCTTAGCACAGGCTGCTATAACAAAAATATCATAAATTGGGTGGCTTATACACAATATAATTTATTTCTCGTGGTTCTGGAGGGTGGAAAAACCAAGATCAAGGCACTGGCAGATTTGATATTTGGAAAGGGCCCACTTCATGGTTCGTAGATAGTGTCTTCTCACAGTGACCTCACACAGCAGAAGGGGGAGGGAGCTCCCTGCAGTCCCTTTACAAGGGCACAAATCCCATCTTTGAGGCCTCCACCATCATGATTAATCACCTCCGAAAGGCCCCACATCCAGATACTGTCACACTGGGGGATGGGTTCTCAACATATGGATTTTGGGGAGGTCGGAGCACAAAGATTCAGGCTCCAGCAGTGAATTCAATTAGGAATAGTTCATCCTACTTGGATGGAGCCTTGAGTTTTTACAGATGTCAATTCATTGTGCTGTAGAACAGAGACATGGATTGAAAGATGGCAAAGTTAGGAAGGGACACAGAAACTCTGCTACTGTTTCTCTATCCAGAGCAGACTTCTCTTCGTCCCTCATCCTTAACAATGACTTGTTACTGTCTATGTTATCTCTTGGGATGTCAAAGGAATGGGTGCTATTTCATAGAAGAGAAGAGCAGAAGAGTTGTGTTCTTCATGTTCATCTTCACAAGTGAATTCCATTGGGTGACAGTGGGTGCTATCAGTGGGAAAGGCAGGGACTTCTTTGTCATTTTCTATCTTGAAAGTAAAATCATTTGAAGACCAAGCATAGTGGTTAATGCCTATAGTCCCAATACTTTGGGAGGCCTAGGCAAGAGGATTGCTTGAGCTCAGGAGTTCAAGACTAGCCTAGGCAACATAGCAAGACCTTGTCTCTAAAAAAAAATCAAAATTAGCTGGACATGGTGGCGCATACTTGTAGTCCCAGCTACTTGAAAGGCTAAGGAGGAAGGATCGTCTGAGCCCAGGAAGTCAGGGCTGCAGTGGATCATGATCCTGCCACTTCACTCTAGCTTGGGTGACAGAGACTCCAACTCAAATAAAAAGAAAAAAAAAGATAGAAAGACAGTAAAATCATTTGAGTTAGCCAGAATTCATATATATAAAAACCTGAGGCACAATAATGGCTATTGGGCTGAATTCTTTCCTCTCTGAAAAAAGGAGTCTTTGCAACAAACAAAAAGGCACACACAAGATAGAAAAGACCTGATCTTTATCAGGTAACTGCTTGTAGAGATCTTAGTTTATAGAACATTTTAAAAATCTCATAATAATATACTTCCTCGCACCAGTTTTCAAGATTGCTGAGATTCATTTTCAGCTGTAAAGAGAAATATAAACTTAAATCATGAAACCTTCTCAGGGAAACTTCAAACCCCTTTTAGGGACAAAGAGCTAACTGTTGGTGAGCTGGTGGTGACTTTTTAATTAATTTTGTCTTCAACTGCTTCGGAGAAGGGGGAAGGAACAGGACTGTTGGGAAGAGGCTGAAATTCCAGGTGTAAGAGAGAATATTTAGTAAGGGTAAAAATAACACACAGCTGTGAAGACAAACATCTACGGTTTCAGTTTGAGCCTGGAGTTCTACATGAATCACTGCCCAGCCCCACCCGCTGCTTGGGCCATGGGGTCTGAAACAGCTTTTCCACTGCCTCTGATTCAGAAATAAAACAGACCCACAAATTACCCCGCAACCCTCTAGACAATCCCCTCCTTGTCTGGGGCCCTAAAAATACCCTTTGTGGTGACTTACCTCGATCCATGCTATGAAACTTGATTAGGAGTTTCTTCAGTCGATTAGGACTAAGTATGTGCTTTCAGGATCCTGATGAAGAAAACCACCTGAGAAGGGATTTATTTGTATTCAGGTTTGAGACAGGCCTGGAATGCTTGTCCCCAGCCAGCCTCCTGGCAGGGGTCCTCTCCCAGGACTGACGACCTCTTTGGCCTCTTAGGGTAGAGCTGCCAAATAAAGCCTTTACATTACTACCATGTGGCTTCATCACCAAGTTCTTCTTAACATGAAGTTGCCCCATAAAATAACAAGAGTGTTAGGGAAGACAGTGACATTCTAATCAACAGAATGCTGCACAAGAGCAAACATTAGCTTGCTGACCCACAAAAGAGTTCATTGAGGTGCAATTATGAATAGTTGCCAACAAACCCCCCGCCCATGCACAGGCATGCACATGCTGTCTGTTGCTGTATTCATTCGTAGAGTGCTTCACGGCTTCCCCAGCACAGTTACACGCACCATTTCATGGTGTCCTTGCAGCAACCTCAGAGAGGGATTCATTCCTTTTTTATGAATAAGGAAGTTGAGCCTCTAGAGGTTAGGTGACTTGTTCAAGGTCAACCAAAGTCGATGTTGGTTTCCTGAGTTTAAGATGAAGGACTTTCTCTTGCCCCCCTACCCCACAGGTACAAGATGGGATGCTTACTGTGTAGTTGGGGAGACTCATTCATAAATTCGCTCATTTATTCCACAGACATTTACTGAGAAGGTACAGAAAATGATGGAAGTAAAAAGGATATTTTTCCTTGGAGGCCCAGGAAAGCTCACAGAGACCCTACAGGTGAGCTTAGACAGGTGAACATGGCAGGCACCAGGTGATTATGGGCAGAAGTGCCATCAGAAATAATAGCAAAAGCAAAGACCCAAAGGGAAGAGACTGGTAGGGGTGGTATGGAGTGTGGTCTTTGAGGGCAGAGACTGTGGAGTCAGGGAGAGGGGCTTTGGCCACTTGAATGCCACCCCTGTGAGAATAAGGACACTGATGCATCCTTAGCACCTGGGACAGTGTTTGGCCTAGAGAGAGGCTCCATAAATATTTTTAAAATGAATGAATTGAGCAGCCCCAGTGTCATATCCCCTAGAAGAATCTTGGGAGTTTGGACTTATTCTAAGGTGCCAAGGGCCATGGAAGGGGTTAGGGGAAGAGAACTCTGGTAGCAGTAGAAAGGGAGCTTTGGAAATAAAGCTCAGGAATACTCCTCCAGCATGTGATGGAGAACAAGGGAGTGGAAAGTTGTGTCCAGGTACAAGAGGAATTCAAAGGAATGGAAAGGAGGATGGGTCTTGAAGAATAGCAAATTTTATGGTAGGAATGGTGGGTTTGCCTCCACCTACTCAAAGAAGACATACTGATTTCCCCAGTTGCATTTTGACTTGTCTTGAACTTTCTTCAAGGTGAGTGCTTCTGCTAAGTGTTCAGAAGGGAGAGTGAATAGATTGAATGTGGCTAGTGAACTCTGGGCTGTCCCTTGGGGCTATACTCATGACACTCTTGGATAAATAAGGTCCATTCACACTCATAAGGGCTGAGACCCTATGCTTGTCAAGCTAATGGCCAAGGCTGTGCCATTTCATTGCAGACTCTTTCCATGATGGAATCTGTCCCGATGCAAGTAGACTCTGATGTGAGAAAACTAAAGTCAGATGCCAAGTTTATTTTATATTTTATATTTCTCAGTGTGTTTTTCTAGACATATTACAACCCCCCACCCAGGCTTTTTTTTTAAAGGTATAATGCATAGAAACAACTCAATGAGGCTTTCATATTGGGCTGGGTTCCATTTAAT
>CAUYQG010045461.1:0-30072 GCA_963574415.1 Tarsius wallacei
TCATTTAGAAAGAGATGGAAAACATTTTGAAAACTTTTTTTTTTTTTTGAGTCAGAGTCTCACGCTGTCGCCCAGACTGGAGTGCAGTGGCCGCTCCGGGCCACCGCAGCCTCGACCTGCTGGGCTCCAGCGATCCTTCCGCCTCAGCCTTCCGAGTAGCCGGAACTACAGGCGTGCACTACCATGCCCGGCTAATTTTTTTGATTTATTGTAGAGATGAGGTCTCGCCAAGTTGCCCAGGCGGGTCTCGAACCCGCGGGCTCAGGCAATCCACTCACCTCAGCCTCCCAAGGCGCGGGATTACAGGCTGAGCCACCAAGCCCAGCTTATTTCAGTACTTTCAACCCCCAAATTTCCTTTTGTCTGTACACTATTTATTTCTTTATTTTGGAGTTGGGGTCTCACACTGTCAACCAGGCTAGAGTGCAGTGACACTGTTATAGGTCAAGGTCCTGGGAGTGAGAGTTTCTTACATTTCTTGTGTTTGAGTTAAAGTTGTTTATCTAAATGTACCAAGGTAGCTTCTTTGTTATATCTTTCTATCCTCCCTTAAGAAACTACAAAATTTAAAGTCCAAGAAATGTCATCAAGATTAGAAGATCTTGGGTCATGCAGAAACTGCTTATAGGCTATGTTAATTCATCCTTGGGGGTGGATGAAGGAATGATTAGGAGATCTTGAATTATGATCTTATTAATTTAGCCTTGAGGTGGGTAAGGGGCTATGGAATAATGGAATATAAGTGCTGAGTAATGTTGCGCCACCTCTGAGCAGGTTTTGGTAACGATACCACCATCTCCCTGTGACCTGATTGCAGAAATAAAGTCCCTTCCCAGTTTCTGCTTTGCATCTTCATTTGATCATGAGGGAAGCAGCTGGACTAGTTTGTCTAGAAACAAATTTGGCAACTCTGGTGGGACTTCACTGCTTGCAGCTAGCCAGTTTCAGCAGGGCTGTCTGATGGAGACTCACTAAGGCTGCCAGATCGTTTTTCCCTCCAGGTATTCTCCATGATACATCCCCATTGACCATGGCCAATCTCCCTCTGTGACTGACTGGAGAAAATGGAGATAGGGAGCAGACACACTCATGGGCTAGTCAGACTGGATTGTAAGCCAGGAGTTTAACCCCTTCTCATTTGGGCTTTCAGTAGCCATTTGCAGGCACTGGGGAAGGTGATTATAACTTGTTTGCCCTTTTGAAATATCCTTTTTTATTTATTTATTTACTTATTTATTTATTTTTATTTATTTTTTTGAGTTGGAGTCTCACTCTGTCACCCAGACTGGAGTGCAGTGGCCGCTCCCGGTCACCGCAGTCTCGACCTGCTGGGCTCCAGCAATCCTTCCGCCTCAGCCTTCCGAGTAGTCGGAATTACAGGCACGCGCTACCACACCTGGCTGATTTTTTTTATTTATTGTAGAGATGAGGTCTTGCCAAGTTGCCCAGGCGGGTCTCGAACCCTCAGGCTCAGGCAATCCACTCACCTCAGCCTCCCAAAGGTGCAGAATTACATTATATCCTTTTATTTAAATCACACTAAATCACATGACAAAAGTTTAACCTCTTCTTGTTTGGGCTTTTAATAGTCATTTGCAGGGACCAGGGAAGATAGTTGTAACTTGTTTGCACTTTTGGGATATCTTTTGGTTTCACTGTTTGTACTTGTCTGTTTTGCCTTTGCCTCTTATTTTATTTTATTTTTTTTTGAGTTGGCGTCTCACCCTGTCGCCCAGACTGGAGTGCAGTGACCGCTTCCGGCCACCGCAGCCTCGACCTGCTGGACTCCGGCAATCCTTCCGCCTCAGCCTTCCAAGTAACTGGAACTACAGGCGCGCGCTACCACGCCCGGCTAATTTTTTAATTTATTGTAGAGATGAGGTTTCGCCTGCTCAGGCGGGTCTCGAACCCGCGGGCTCAGGCAATCCACTCACCTCAGCCTCCCAAGGCGTGGGATTACAGGCTGAGCCACCGAGCCCGGCTGCCTCTTATTTTAATGTGGGAAATAACAAGGCTATTCTATTTGACAGATACTGTTTAATTAGAAGCAACTTGGGTACTCACCTATAACAAAGAAAAGAAAAAAAGAGAGGTAAAGAGGTTTTTAAAAATAAATCTGGGTCAGGTGTGGTGACTCACGTATAATCTCAGCACTTTGGGAGGCTGCGGTGAGAGGATTGCCTGAATCCACAGGTTTGAGACCAGCCTGGGCAACTTGGTAAGACTTCATCTCTACAATATATCAAAAAATTAGCCAGGCATGGTGGTGTATGCCTGTAGTTCTAGCTACTTGGAAGGCTGAGGCAGAAGGATCACCTGAGCCCAGGAGGTTGAGGCTCACGCCTATAATCCTAGCACACTGGGAGGCCGAGGTGAGAGGATTGTCTGAGCCCACGGATTCAGATCTGCCAAGGAAACTTGGCAAGTCCTCATCTCTACACTAAAAATAAAAAAATTAGCTAGGCATGGTGGAGTGTGCCTGTAGTTCCAGCTACTTAGAAGGCTGAGGTGGAAGGATCACCTGAGCCCAGCAGGTTGAGGTTGCAGTGCCCGTGAGTGTGTCACTGCACTCCAGCCTGGGCAGCAGAGTGAGACTCAGATAGATAGATAGATAGATAGATAGATAGATAGATAGATAGATAGATAGATAGATAGATAGATAGATACAATTTTAAAAAAATCCAGGCATGTTGTAGATGGTCTATGTAAGTTGTCATGAGATTTATGAAGGGAAATTTATGAGAGGAATTTTTGTATGTAGTTGTTGTAATTGAAAGGAAATTGTTTGTAATAGTCCTTCTGAATTTTGTTTCTCTATGGTAGAATGGAGTTTTCTTGGGGTATTAATTTGCTCTTGGTAAGATTGCAAGCAATTCTGACATTTGGTTCTATAGCCTGTTTCTTTTTGGAGAATTTTCAGACTTGTGTTTCAGAAGTTCAACTTTTATTGTCTTGCTGCTTTCAGGTTTTTTTTTTCCCCCTTAGGTAATCTGAGATAGTGACTCTCTACTGGGCTCACAAGATCCTTTCACCTGAGCCTCCGAAGGAGCTGGAACTACAAGCATGTGCCACCACACCTAGATAATTTTTCAACTTTTTGTAGAGATGAGGTCTCAGTATGTTTCCCAGGCTGGTCTTGAATTCCTGGACTCAAGCAATTCTCTAGCATCAGTCTCCAAAATTGCTGTGATTATAGGCATGAGCCACCACTCCTGGCCTCTATCTCTTTATTGATATTCTTTATTTAATGCAACATTTTCATTATACCACCTTCTTCTCCTCATCTTCCTCCTCCTCCTTCTTCTTTTCTTCTTCATTTATTATTAAAAAAATACAACTCAGGAACAGCCAGATGGAAGAGACAAATAGGGCAGGGTATGGGGGGAGGGAGCATGGGGCTTCCATGTTCTCTCCAGGTACACCTCCCTTTTAGCACCTCTACGTGTTTAGCAACCTGGAGTTACTTATTTAATCATGGTTTTCTTTAGTTGTTTGAACATGTTTATGAGTGCTACTTTGAATGACTTGTTCGTTAAAACTGACAGCTGGCAGTTTCTGTCCCTGCATTTTCCCTTGATGTATGGGTCATACTTTTCTGTTTCATTGTATGCCTCATAATTTTTGGTTGAAAATATTTTATTTTAGCCGGGCTCGGTGGCTCAGCCTGTAATCCCGCGCCTTTGGGAGGCTGAGGTGAGTGGATTGCCTGAGCCCGTGGGTTCGAGACCCGCCTGGGCAAGCGAAACCTCATCTCTAAATTAAATCAAAAATTAGCCGGGTGTGGTAGCACGCGCCTGTAGCTCTGGCTACTTGGAAGGCTGAGGCGGAAGGATCGCCGGAGCCCAGCAGGTCGAGGCTGCAGTGTCCGGGAGCGGCCACTGCACTCCAGTCTGGGTGACAGAGTGAGACTCAAACTCAAAAAAAAAAAAAAAAAAAGAAAATATTTTATTTTAATTTAGTTTAGTTTAGTGTTTGAGTCAGAGTCTCACTCTGTCGCCCAGGCTGGAGTGCAGACATGCTCACAGCCACTGCAGCCTCAACCTGCTGAGCTCAGGTGATCCTTCCACTTCAACCTTCCAAGTAGCTGGAACTACAAGCACATGCCACCACTCCTGGCTAATTTTTTGATTTATTGTAGATATAAGGTCTTGCCAATTTGCCCCAACTGGTCTCAAACCCGTGGGTTCAGGCAATTCTCTCACCTCAACCTCCCAAAGTGCTGGGATTAGAGGCAAGAGCCACCTCACCTGGCCTGAAAACTGGATACTTTAGAAAAGATATTGTAGCAACTCAGGGTGCTGGTTTCTTTTAACCCACCCCACCGTGGTGCATTTTAATCTCTTTTCACTTCATTCCCATTAAGCCTCTAATATTGCTTGTCAGAGCCTCAGTCTTGGATATGCCCAGTTACCCTCTGATGACAATGGTTTGGGCAGGGCTCTCTTTGCTATCTCTTTCCTTGATTCCACCCAGCCCTTAAGCGCCACGACTTGCAGACTGATTACTATTATTTTAGCCAGTGTCCCAGGGAATGAATTACTCCAAAGCCTTTTCCCATCAAATTTGGGATCTTTCAAAGGGATAGTTCTCAAGGTCAGTGAGATCTGTTCTGATCCTAGAGGGTTCCCTCCAGCTGTTCTCTTTGTGTGTGTGTGTGTGTGTTGGAGTCTCACTCTGTCGCCCAGACTGGAGTGCAGTGGCCGCTCCTGGCCACCGCAGCCTCCACCTGCTGGGCTCCGGCGATCCTTCCACCTCAGCCTTCCAAGTATCCGGAATTACAGGTGCGCGCTACCACGCCCGGCTAATTTTTTGATTTTTATTGTAGAGATGAGGTCTCACCAAGTTGCCCAGGTGGGTCTCGAACCCGCGGGCTCAGGCAATCCACTTACCTCGGCCTCCCAAAGCGCGGGATTACAGGCTGAGCCACCGAGCCTGGCCCCAGCTGTTCTCTTATGCTAACTAGCTAGTCTGTAGTTTAGCCTATATCTGTTCTTAGACTAATTAGCAGGCCTGTAGTTTAGCTTGTATCTCCAATGAGTCTACCAATTTTCTTCCGATTTCCTTTCATGACAACCTTTCTTGTTTTGGATAGTACCCCTAAGCTTAAGCTTCTCCACACACTTTTACAAAAGAAGTCAGTTCCTCCAGAAAGAAATTAGGACCTATGTGTGTTATGGCCTGCATTTCCTCTCAGACAAAATCTCCAAGGCATGGCTCTGGACCTGGGAGCTAGAAAAATGGCATATATCTCTCCACATGACACCCTCACCCTAGGAGCTGAGCACTCAGTGCAGGGGGAGGACAGTACATTCAGGTATTCTTGTCTTGCTTCTCCTAGCATGGAATCAATGCCTTACAGCCTGGACATGTGTGACTGGGACCCCAGTATTATCAGTGGCACTGTGTCTAATACAGATTCCATTCCATAGGCTGGGGCTGGATGAAAAAGGGAGTCTACCTTTATTGGCCATACTTGCCTGGAACTTAGTCTTAGAAAGAGGTAGGGAACAGGATAAGAAATGCTGATATCCTGCCTATTTTGGAAAGAGGGGAATCCCTATATTCTTGGCTGCACCAGTCTGGAGCATAGTTTCAATTGTGCTGAGCTGAGAGAGGACAGGGAAGGAGTGGGTGGTAATTCAAACATCTCAGGTTTTTTCTATTCTTTTGTAGATATTCTCAAATAAATGTTTCTTCACTTGCCACTCTGTGTGCCACCAGGGCCATTTCCAGAGGTCTTAAATGGTAGTCCTTTTATAATCATTACTAGTTTTGCAAAAAGTGGTCTGCAAAGCTCTTGCTGGAAGTGAATTCTAGCCCTATGCTTTTAAATTTGCTTCTAGGGAATCCTATGGTCCTTTAAATTCAAGTTCTCTAGAGAAGATAAAGCATAGTCCAAAGAATTAGAAGAAATACTAAAATAATTCTGTCTTCTTATCTGACAAATATTGGAACATAAGTAAAGGTTTGTATAATCGGGCTCGGTGGCTCAGCCTGTAATCCCGCGCTTTGGGAAGCCGAGGTGAGTGAATTGTCTGAGCCCACGGGTTCAAGACCCGCCTGGGCAACTTGACGAGACCTCATCTCTACAATAAATCAAAAAATTAGCTGGGCATGGTAGCGCGTGCCTGTCGTTCCAGCTTCTTGAAAGGCTGAAGAGGAAGAATCGCCAGAGCCCAGCAGGTCGAGGCTGCGGTGGCCGGGAGCGTGCCACTGCACTCCAGTCTGGGTGACAGAGTGAGACTCCAACTCAAAAGAAAAGAAAAGAAAAGAAAAAACAGTGAAATATAATTTATATGAATATGCTGTTCTGTTACAGTCCAAGTAATGCTCAGTTGCTAACCCTTGACACCAATAAATTAAGAGGCAAGAACCGGTCAAAAGAAGTTTGTTTCTGAATCTGAATCCAGGGAGCAGAGTCAGGCTGGATTCAAGTTTTATGGTCCGCTTTTATAAGTTCAGGGTTTAGGCACGGTGGCTCATGCCTGTAATTCCAGCACCTAGGGAGGCCAAGATGAGAGGATTGCCTGAGCCCATGGGTTCAAGACCAGCCTAGGCAACTTAACAAGACCTCATCTCTACAATAAATAAAAAAATTAGCCAGGCATGGTGGCATATGGCTGTAGTTTTAGCTACTTGGAAGACAGGCAGAAGGATGGCGTGAGCCCAGCAGGTCGAGGCTGTGAGCGTGCCACTGCCCTCCAGCCTGGGCAACAGAGTGAGACTCCAACTCAAAATAAATAAATAAATAAAAATATAAGTTCAGGGTTTTTGGTACCTATACATTGACCACATGGCTAGCAGTGCATTGTATAAAATTTGTTACAGCTGCATTTTGTCAATAATGACATTTGTGGCCCGCATTTCCCGGCACCGGTTACCAGAGGTATCTCATAGTTTCTTATCAGTAATACCAGGCAGAGGTGTTAATCAAGCTTGTCACAGAGTAAAGGGAGTTAACAAGGCCTAAGACATCATACATTACTACATATGCAAAGGTTATACACATCACAAGACTTATGATTGCACTGATACAAAAGTTATACAAATCACAAGACTTATGAGTACCTTGATACTATACTATTCAAACCTACGATTACTAAGAAAGGGAATAAATGGGGATTTACATTTCTCGGTTAATTGGGCACAGTCTTCAGGGAAGTTAAGGATTCTTTGAAGTTACTTACTGGGAGTGCATAGGAGATAAGAGGATGTGCACCTTTTGTTAACTCTCAGAAATGTGCAGGAGCACTCAAACACTTGCCATGTCCTAATCTAGGAATTGTGGTAATATGGACAGACAATAGTGGGTCTCTGTATCAATTCTATTCCCCAATTCAGGCCACGATGAGAAATAACTGGAAGTATCTCACAGAGGAGTTATTTTATACATCTAACTTAAGAAACAAAAAGCTGGTAGTGCTGAATTTCTAAAAGCTATTTAGGATAAGTAGATTTTTACTTCCTATAATCCCCTAATACTTACTACCTTACCTCTAAAATAGACCTGAGCCAATTAACCCACTTCTCCTTAAGAGTAAGCATTAATAGGACTCTGCTCCTGTTAAGAATCTTTCCATTATTTCCTCTTCCACTGAAAATAGAGGTCAATTTGCCTGGTAATAAGATAATTTCCAGCAAAATCTCGAATGTGAAAGCTTGAGATAATTCTTATATTTATACCACTCTTCCAGAATTTTAAATCCAATGTAATTACTGAGCCCCAATCAATTTCATAGGAACAAGGAATGGGAATGCTGCAGAGCATACTGTAGAGGCTGAGACCTCTATGAAGGGATGCCTTGCACTCTAAGAGCTGATCTGAGTAGGATTTTCATATATTTCCAGGACTAAGTGGGGAAAAAATCTTGAACAGAAGAGTTGAACTGAATACTGTATAGTGCTTGTTTCTTGCCTCATAAAAACATCTGAATATATTGTTCACCTCTAATGGTGCTGTGAAAGTTATCAGAATCAAAGTAGAGGCATTAATGTTAAAAACAAAACTCAAACTAAGCCAGGGAAGGCTATGAATAGAGGGTTTTCATGTTTTATTCCTGATACCAAAAACTGTCACAAAAGGGGCCAGGCATGGTGGCTTATGCCTGAAATCCCAGCACTTTGAGAAGCTGAGGCCAGGAATTTGAGACCAACCTGGGCAACATAGTGAAAATCCTATCTCGTTTATTTATTTTTTAATAAATAAATAAAAGTTAAAGAAAATCACAAAAGGCTCTGCAGAAACCTCAACCTTACGCCATGCACAGTGGCTCAGGCCTATAATCTCAGCACTTTGGGAGGCTGAGACAGTAGGATTGCCTGAGTCCAGGACTTTGAGACCAGCCTGAGCAACATGTCAAGACCTCGTCACTACAATAAATCAAAAAGTTAGCTGGGTGTGGTGTCGCGCACCTGTAGTTCCAGCTACTTGAAAGACTGAGGCTGAAGAACCACCTGAGCCCAGAAGTAGAGGCTACAGTGGCTGTGAGTGTACCATTGCACTCTAGCCTGGATGACAGAGTAGGACATCGACTCAAAACAAAACAAAAAACTACCTTACACAAAAAGCCATTGCAAACTTACACACACAAAAATTTCAGCAAGGACATCTGCCCAACAACTCACTGTGCAACTTCAGACTGATGTCACCCTTGTTATTGACTTTTGTAGTCAAGGATAATTATTTCAGTACAATTATGTGATCCTCTTCATTTTTTCCTATAAAAACTTTTATCTTCCTGTACTTCCCTGAATACACACATAGCTTACTATCACATGTGAGGTCTAATTGCAATGACCTATTCCCAAATATATATATATATTTATATTTATATATTTTTGAGATTTATATATTTTGTCCTATTCATATTTTGGAGATCCTCTTTCTGTTTGCTATTTAGGTTGACATATATATATTTGTTTGGTCAGAAATGAGTCATGAAAAAGATCACTATTAGAAGAAATCAGCGATTCTTGGAATTGGTGTGTAGTACTACCCACTTGAGCCCTTTGAGATTTTTGCTTCCGGGGCTCACTTTTTCTGCCCTGGATTTTTCTTTTCTCAGGCCGAGTCTGTCTTTTTGGTAGAAGCTTCTGACTTTTTTCCTTCTTCTTTATATAAAAAGAATTTTTTAAATATAGACAGGGTCTCTCTATGTGGGTCTGGCTGATCTCAAACTTGGGCTCAAGTAATCCTTCTGCCTTCAATTCTGAAGGTGCTGGGATTATGGACTTGAGTAACCACACCTGGCCAGAAGCTCCTGATTTTATTTGTGCTCTGATTTGAACAAAGTTGCCTTAGTGACAAATCAATCATCTCTTCTGGGATGATAAAAGACTGTCTTTTCTGGTAAGTTCTTTCTTGTCTAAAGACACATGCCTTTCAACATTGAGTATTTTGTGTCTACAGAATGTACAGTTTGTCTGTGAGGCATGTCTTTTCTGGTGAATTTTGGTTTTGTTTCCATGCCTAGCTTAATATTTTGTTTGGTCTGCATATCTGAGTTAAACATTTTTGTGAACATTCTTATTCTGGTTTCTTTTGATAGTTTAACCCTTCTCCCTTGTTTGTTTCAAAAATATTCTGAGAACAAAAATAAACATTCTGAATGGTGGGCTCAAGATGGCTAATCAAAAGCTAGGAATGTGGTCACCACTATCAAAATACCAGTCTGAACTTCTGACATTTCCTGACAGTATTTGTAGAATTTTCTTTGATCTTGAGAGATTAATAAGAAATGGAATAGAATTCTCAAATATTAAATAAGGCATGCAAGATTTTCTGGGATTCTAGAAACATATTATGGCCTGTTCTTGTGCACATTTTTTAACTGATGGGCAAAATCACATCAACAAAGATTCAGAGTTCAAATGGTCATTATTCAAACTATCTTTAAAAAAAACAAAAACTCTGTAACCACACAGGTAAGAATAAGAATAAGAATAAAAGAATAAGAATAAGAGGGAGGGGAGGAGGAGAAGGAGGAAGGCTTAAAGAGCTTTCAAATGAATGGTTTTACAAATTACAACAGCTACATAGTAACCAACAACTTAGACACTTGGGAAATGTGAATTCAGGTTTGCCTGACTAGCAATTGCTTACAATGATGGAACAATTAATTGAAAAATTAATACTTTAAAAGAAAAAGAACTAGATGAATGTTTATAAAAGTTAGGCTCTCAGAACAAACAGGTCAAAATCTTGAGCTCAGAGCAATAATATAAGAGATTTCTGTCTGGTATAAAAATTTTGCTTTTTCTACCATGAAGAGACCAAGAAGAAAAGCCAGAAAAAAACACTAAAACAAATGCTGAACATAAATATAAGTTTGTTCTTAGCTTCCTAAATTTTATAGAAAGATTAAATATATGTGTGTGTACTAATACACATTTTAAAATTATGTTATGAAGAAACAGGTTTATAAAAATTATAAAATTGTTCTCATCTATAAAATACCGATATGTGACAGAAAATTCATGATTTCTTGTTTCCACTGAGCACAGTGGCTCACGCCTGTAATCCCAGCACTTTGGAAGGCAAAGGTAAGGGATTGCCTGAGCCTTTGAGTTCAAGATCAGCCTGGACAATTTGGTGAGACCTCTTCTCTACAGTAAATCAAAAAGTTAGCCAGGTGGTGTGTACTTACAGTTCCAGTTACTTGGAAGACTGAGGCAGAAGGATCTCTTAAGCCCAGCAGGTTGAGGCTGTGGTGGCCGTGAGTGTGTCAATGCTCTGCAATAGAGTGAGACTCCAACACTCAAAATAAAAATAAGAAACAGTTCTTGCTTCTTAAGTTTTCACTAAAAGTTAAGTTTACTAAGAGTACATTCTAAGCCAGGCATGGTGGTACATTCCTATAATCCCAGCTGAGGTAGGAAGATCACTTGAGCCCAGGAGTTTAAGGCTGTAATAAGCTATGATCATGCCACTGCACTCCAGCCTGGGCAACAAAACAAGAACCCATCTTCTAGGCTAGCAGTGGTGGCTCAAGCTTGTTATCCCAGCACTCTGGAGGCGGAGGTGAGAGGATCTCCTGAGCCCACAGGTTCGAGACCTCATCTCTATAATAAATCAAAAAATTATCCAGGTGTGGTGGTGAGCACCTGTGGCTCTAGCTACTTGGAAGGCTGAGGCGGAAGGATCACCTGAGCCCAGTAGGTTCAGGCTGCGGTGGCCGTGAGGGTGCCACTGCATTGCAACCTGAGCAACAGAGTGAGACTCCAACTTAAAAAAAAAAATCCCATCTCTTAAAAAAAATTAATCAATAGATATAATTCTGTGAATAAAATGCTTTCCTCCCAAAAGATGTGTTTTTAATACAAAAAATTATGAGAAGCTCATAAAAATGTTCTTTATTGAAAAAAAAGAAAAATTTTGTCTAATTCAAAGTCTAGGCTGAAGTCCAGCTCAGCCTCCTACATAGCTGGGGCTACAGGCTTGCACCACCATGCCTGGCTAATTTTTTTTTTCTGGAGTTGAAGTCTCACTTAGTCGCCCAGCTGGAGTGGAGTGGCACACTCATGGCCACTTCAGCATCGACTTGCTGGGCTCCGGTGATCCTTATGTCTCATCCTTCCAAATAGCTGGAACTACAGGCAATTTTTAAATTTATTGTAGAGATGAGGTCTTGCCAGGTTCCCCAGGCTGGTCTTGAACCCCTGAGCTCAGAAAATCCTCTTGCCTCTTCCTCCTAAAGTGCTGGGATTACCGGCATGAGCCACAGAGCCCAGTCCTAATTCAGAGGTTATTTAAAGGTTGCTTCAAAACAGTGATTTAGAATAGAAATAGAAACAAGTTCGAAAGCTATCAGGAAGTAGGAGAGAGATGTGAAGAAAGTTATAGATATAAAGATATGTTATTTGTAAGGAAAGTTGGAAAGAAAGAAAAAAATAATTTTGTATGAGAAAAAAACTTTTTATTTTTTATTTTACTATTATTATTATTATTATTTTTTTTAAAGTCAGTGTCACTCCGTTGTCCAGACTGGAGTGCAGTGGCACAATCACAGCTACTGTAGCCTCGACCTGCTGGGCTCAGGTGATCCTTCTGCCTAAACCTTCCAAGTAACTAGAACTACAGGTGCACGCCACCATGCCTGGCTAATTTTTTTTATTTATTGTAGCCAAGTTGCCCAGTCTGGTCTCAAACCCTTAGACGTCAGGCAATCCCCTTGCCTCTACCTCCCAACATGCTGGGATTACAGATGAGAGCTATCTCGTCCAGCCAAGAAAAAATCTTGGTACTGTAAATTTTTGTCCTAAAGTAAAATGATTCAGTATGTAAGAAAAAGGAAGTATAGGACAAAGCAGAAAATCCAAGCATGTCATAAATGGTGTAAATCATAATAAGGTCAATGAAAGGGCAACTTATTAGAGGAATTTTGTGTGTGATCAAATTGTCTATAGTCAGAAGAGAATTATTTTTTTTTTAATCTAGCCTTTTTTTTCTTAATTTTTTGTAGAGACAAGGTCTCACTATGTTGCCCATGCTGCTTTCAAATTCCTGGGCTCAAGCAATCCTCTTGCCTTGGCCTCTCAAAGTGCTGGGATTACAAGCATGAGGCACCTCATCTAGTTAAAGATTGAGCTTTCAAATAAAAAATACTAATACAAAACTAAGAAATGTAGTCCCTCTGTTATAACTTTTTCCTAAATTATTGGTTTGCTCTTAATACAATTGCATGAGAAAATTAGCCAAGCATGGTGGCACATACCTGTAGCCCTAACTACTCAGTGTGGTGAAGTGAGAGGATCACTTGACCCCAGAAGTTTTCAGGCATCTGGAATAACTGAGCTAAGAGACAATGTCATCTCTTGCTCAGAGCCACTTTCAAGGTGTTAATGTCATGTTGATTTTCCCTCAAATTTTTTTTTTGAGTCAATTTTTTTCCAGTCACTCTGTCACCCGGGCTGCAGTGCAGGACATGATCCTGGCTCACTGCAGCTTTGACTCCCTAGGCTCAGGTGATCCTTCCACCTCAGCCTCCTGAGTAGCTGGGGCTCTAGGCATGCACCACCATACCTGGCTAACTTTTATTTATTTATTTATTTTTCTTTCTCTCTTTCTTTCTCCTTCCTTCCTTCCTTCCTTCTTTCTTTCTTTCTTTCTTTTTTAGAGACAAGGGCTCACTATATTGCCTAGGCTGGTCTCAAACTCCTGGGCTTAAGTGATTCTCTTGCCTCAGCTTCCCCAAGTGCTGGGATTACAGGTGTGAGTCTCTGTGCCTCATCTGGTTTTTTCTCAATTGATAACCCATGTATTCATTTATTTACTCTCAGCTATTCTTTCTCCTTATTCCATTAATATCCAAACTTTTCCACTTTGGAAGGGACACTAGAAATGCCACTAGATTGCAGGTAAAACTACAAATCTAGCAAGTACCTGCCTCCAATCCTACCCAGTCCACTCCCATTCAGATATGGTAAAGTTACCCAGGTGCAGAACTAGTGAGCTATTTCTACTTTTTGGCAATATAGCTGCATTTACTCTCAGCCCCAATTTTGCCAGAGGGTTGAAGACACAATCCACCCCCATCAGGCTCTTAGGCGTTCTGACAAAGTTTAAAAACATAGTTACAGTTTCTAGCTTTAAAATCATCCCTGCTTCCAGGACTTGACTTTCCAGTCCTGGTGCTAGGACCACTGCATCAGGTAGGAGAAAGAAAAACAAAACAACAATAACAACAACACACAAAAAAACATATATATAGATGATTTGTGGAAGAAAAAAATTATAGTCATAATTATAGTCATTATACCAGTGTACTCCACCCCTGGCAAGAATTGCATAGTAGTATCAGTGTCCTCCCCACCTCCTTGTCACCAGATGAACCAGAAAAAAAAAAAAGACCCAAACTAGTGGAGATACTCCTTTAGTTACACTCATGTTGAATGTGAACACATACTCATGGAGGTGTGTAAGCCAGCCCTTCATGCTTTCATCTCCCCATTTTAGAGAATCAATGTTTCCATTACCCATTCTACCTTTCTATCAAACAATGTCTCTAAGGAAGATATCTCTCTGCCTGTTGTTGGACATTATTCAGACCAGAATGTTCCTTGGTCTGAAAAAATGATGAAAAAAATCCATGCACTATCTTCTGTCCTAGTTTTTTCTGGTACTTGGAGCATTTGCATCTTTCACAGGGTAAGCAAAGGCCAGTCCAGAGTCAGTATCTATTCCTGTCAAGACCCGTTTGTAGACACCTCCCTCCCCACCAGGCTACCAGCATCAGTTGCACTTGCCAGCTATGTTAGGGCCTTCCCACCAGGGAATCTGCCCTATAGCCATTGGGAGTCTCTGTTTCTTTGCTGGAACACAGAACAGTTAGCATTTTTGTGCTTGAAAGGATGCAAAAGAAACATGACTAGATCCAGCCCATCTCTGCACTGCTACGGCTCCCGCATATCTACTTATTTCATGGATCCAGGTGGACACCTCAAGGGAGCACACAGGGTCATCTTCTTGTTGATTCCAGTCACCTTATGAACCCGGAAGGGAGTTCTTCTGACGGGTGTTGACTTGTTCTACTTTAATGCACTCCTCAAATCTCCACAGGGCCATGCTCCATATGGGCATCCCTTTAATTGGGCAGGTTTTCATTGCCCTCTGCCTGACTACGTGGCCAGGTCATTTGTCACTGCCTGTGGTCAGTAAAAACCCAAACACAGAGTTCAATTTTTCCATAACTGCTAAGAAAACAGCATGCAATTCAGCCCACAGAGCTGATAAGTTTTTACCTTTCTTGATCAAAGTTGCAACCCTCCAAGCAGGATGGTATCCATCTACCTTGGAACTAACATCCGTGAACCAAGCAGCTCCTGGTTGGTCAGTTGAGAGCTGTTTATTGGGCTCTGTAGAATCCAGCAGCTCCTCACACAGTTCCAGAGTCAGTCCTGGAGGAAAACAAACTCTTTCTTGCACTCCCCAGGCAACATAATCCTGTAGAAATCGTTTCCATTTTATTTTGGAACCCTTCAGGGCACTGTCATTCCCATTAAAGCATGTCTCTGACATTGCTTAAGACATGATGGGTATTTCAGGTTTCAAGATCATTTTATGCCCTTCAGTCATAAAGGTAGCTTCAGTTAACGCCACGCAGCAAGACAGTAAGTGCACCGTAAGTGGAAATTCTCTAGTCCAAAGTCCCAGGGATTGTCATAGGCTTCTGCCATAAGCCTCAGGAAACGCTCCATAGAAGATTATCAAATGGAGAATTTGTCTTTACCAGCACTCCAGTTTCTGCTGTGTTCTGTGTGGGTTCAGGCAATCTTACTGGTTCCCATTTATCATGTCCGATTTCAATTGCCTGAAGGGTGGATTTACATGCCTTTTGTTTTACAGTATGAGGTAGGGAAAATGTTCCACAATCAGATACAAAGTCCATTCTAGTAATGCAATCAGATAAAAGAGACAAAACCACCTTCCATGGAGTGCATTCAAATATACCAACTTTCATAATCGTATCACACTGAGACATCTGCTTGTCGAGTCCAGTCACCTTATGAACCTGGAAGGGAGTTCTTCCGAATATTTTTGTTTTCTAGTTTCAGGACCTTCTCTTCTCCACTCCCAGACCAGTTTTGCCCTCTCTTGTGCAAAAGACTTTGGGCCCCAGCCAAGGGCTGAGCCAGAGAACCTAGCTCCTTTGTCAATCTTTCTCTTGATTAATCTGCCCGAGGCATGGTAGCCAGTGTGGGTTATACATAGACAGATAAATTTCTTGTAGGCAGTTTTTAAAAAACATCCAGTCATCTTGTCTGCAGGCCAATCTGCCCTGTGGGCTGGAATGTAGATTCAATGAGGACTCCCACCCACTTACCCATCAGAGGTATAGAGATGGCAATCTTTCTGGATCAGATACCCCCACCTACTCACTAACATATTAATCACTAAACGGGTATATCAGGCTTTTAGTCCGAAGCAAAAAGCTTGGTTTTTCTCTCATCCATGCCAGCTCTGGCATGTCTCTCTCTCTTTCTCCTTTTCTCTTTCTCTAATAAATTCTGTTTTAAAACTATACTGTCTGCTCTGAAATTCATTTCAGTAGTGTGTCAAAGGACTCAGAAGTTTTTGCACCTCACCCCACCCAGTATCATGCCCACCTATTTCTCCAGGCAATTTAAGATGACATTTCTCATTATAATCTCTGCCTTCCAGCTTTTAGATTTCTCCAAACTGGGAGACATAGAGCAAACTTGTTTGGGGTCCTTTACTATTGGGGGACCTTTAGGGGCTCCCTCTGGTCCACCCAACCTTTTTTTGTTGTTGTTGTTGTTGAGTTGGAGTCACTCTGTCGCTCAGACTGGAGTGCAGTGGCACGCTCCTGGCTACCACAGCCTCGACCCGCTGGGCTCCGGCAATCCTTCCGCCTCAGCCTTCCAAGTGGCCGGAACTACAGGTGAGCGTTGCCATGCCTGGCTAGTTTTTTATTTATTGTAGAGACGAGGTCTCACCAAGTTGCCCGGGCAGGTCACGACACCCAACCTTTGATAGCGTTGTATTAAGAACTTTGTTTCAACCCCATATATCTCCATTTTATACATTCCATTTCTTAATAACCATCTAAAGATTTCCACCCTGCTGGGACAGTCCTGTGACTCTCCCCTTTCTTCTTCCTCTTTGTTTCAACCTTGTCAATGTTTTCTTTGTTCACCTTTTTCTTAATAACAGTTTAAAAAGTTCTACCTTCCTGGGATGAATCCTTTGACTCTGCCCTCTACCCTTCACCATTCTCTTGTTAATTAACCTAATATTTTTATTAGCATCTGTAAGACCCATGAGGGGAAACTGAGACAGCAAATCTGTTTAACAACCATCCATTAAACTGCAGACAGTTTCTATTTCTGCCACATTTCTTCTGGAAATCTACTTAATTTCCCTAGTGAAACTCAGTTGGAAATGCTGGTTTTTTCATTCAGAATGGTAATTTCATTTCCTTAGGCAAAAATTTTATTTGTGAAGCTTCTTAGATTAGTATGTCAAAGTTCAGCTTTTGCTGCATCTCGCTGGACGTGCTTTGTAGGTCAAGCATCATTGCTTTGCTCCTCTTCTTTCTTCCCTTAAGAAGGTATAGCTTTTTGCTGGCCTGGGTGATAATTCTGTTCTTCAACTTTTTCATCAACTCTGTAACTTTTTATTTTCTAGTTCTAATGCTGCTGTCATGACCTGACATTGAAATGGTTATCTTAGATGCCTGTAAAAGCCGTGTTTTCCTCCAGTATAATTTGACTCAGTACTTTTGGCTTTTCTTGATGTGTCCGAATTGTTCCATGAAACCAGAAAAATTCCCATGCTGTTACTAAGAACCATGTAGTCCCTGATCAGGACACTAGTTTTTTTACATTCCTCTATACTATAGTGTACACTCATAACCCTGGACACACTCTTCTTGTATTTGATTATATTCAAGTACCCTTTTCATCAGGTTTGACTCCCAGGTTATCTAAATGAGCTTCTAAATAGGGAGAAGCAGTCACCTTACAGGAGGGTTTTTTTTGTTTTGTTTTGTTTTTTACATTTTTTGATAACTGGCCTGAAAAAAAACAAAGAATTTGCATTTTATCAAGATAGTTTCCTGAGCTGACTTTTTTTTTCAGTTAATCTGCAGTGAAGATCCTGCATTGACTATTAGGTTTTTTATTATTTAGCAAAGGTAAGCTTTAAAGGGGTTATGATTTTAACATCCTGTGTTAACTTTATTAGGCTTTTTGTTATTTAGCAGAAGTGAACCTTTTTTTTTTTTTTTTTTGAGTCAAAATCTTACTATGTCACTCAGGATGGAGTGCCGTGGCACAACACATGGCTCACCATAGCCTCAAACTCCTGGGCTAAAGCAATCCTCCCAGCTCAGCCTCCCGAGTAGCTAGGACTACAGGTGCAGTTCATTTTTAAAATTTTTGTAGAGATGAGGTCTTGCTATGCTGCCTAGGCTGGTCTTGAACTCCTGGGCTCAAGCAATCCTCCTACCTTGGCCTCCCAAAGTACTGGAATTACAGGCATGAGTCATCACACCTAGCCAAAATCTGTTCTTTTTATAAGCAGGAAACATTGGCTGTATTACCAAGGCTTTGACCAAAATATCATGTTTGAGAATATGTAAAAAATGCCTGGTTTCAAGAATTCCTAGCCTTCCAGTGAATAAGTATAAATTGCCACTTCCTAGAAGGCCTAGGAACCTTAAGACTATAAGTAGAATCTACAGCGTCCTTTGCTTGGCTTCCTTGTTTCAAGGGGTATTAAAATCAGAGATTCCTATATGATCAATGTAGATATAAAATATTATGTTTCTAAAGAAAAACTATTATACACTTGTTATTAGATTGTAGTTCTAGACATTGTTCTCAAGTTCTTATTATCTACCTATAAACTGGACTAGATCCTGAATTCTCCTAATTTTCTTGAATATTTGGCTACAACTCTACAACTGAAAACAAAAACTGCTTTTCTATAGCCCTATAAACTGAAGCTAGATGAATTTTTTTTTCTAATAGATATGAGGTCTCCCTATACTGCCCAGGCCAGTCTCGAACTCCTGGGCTCCAGCAATCCTCCTGCCTCAACCTCCCAAAATGCTGGGATTATAGCATGAGCCACCATGCCTGGCCTTAAAAGTAAATTTTAAGGAACAAGCCTTATGCCTGATGGGCCACATAAAAATTTCACCAAACTGCCTGATGTCATGACTAGATATTAAAACTGCAAACGAGAAGTTGGTGTTTCCACACTGTAGACAGCTTTTCCCAAGACATTGGGACAAGAATCCATATCATAATAACACTCATATATAATGTAGCAACCTTAATGCTACATTTTCACTTGGCAGGATAATGTTATACTTGACATTTCACAATCAGTAGCTTCTACTGGCAACTCAACAGAACCTAATCTAAGAAATTTAAAAATATTCATTGGTTAAAGAAGAAAATGTCTGTGGTATTGCTAATACTACCTGCGATACCTGAATAAATTCCTCAGGAAAGTTGAGACCCACAAACACGAAGTAAGAAAACAGGCCACGTGGTTATATCAGGTCTCACCTAATTTATTTTGGTCATTTTATTTATTCAATTGGTTGTCTTTAAGCCTAGGTTTATGGCTCAAAACTGTTATTATACAAACTGGGATTGTCATATTACTATTAATTTTACTTTACATTTTCCCTTTTTTAACATTGCATCTGTTACTTATTAAACTTTTGCAGAAGTACAACTCCTCATAAAATAATGCTGGCCCAACACTTTGAGATGATAGCAAAAGATTATGAAACAGGCAACAATGAACTTAGTAATGGACTCCAGGTCTATTATTTAGGCTGACAGCCACTCCTTCAAACTTCCCTTCTTGCTCAAATATAGCTAAAAGGGTTTTGACACTGACTTCTAGTCATCAATCACTACTCCCAACATAAGAGGAGACCAGCAATTGGGAAGAGGTCACCCCAGCACCAAGGGATGTCAAAACATAACTATAGAGTGATTGATCAATGATGCTTTTGGAGAAAGCTCTTGGTCAGTGGGGAAAATGTGAAAATTATCAGAATCAAAATGAAGTAGGCTTGTTACAGTGGCTCACACCTGTAATCCCAGCACTTTGGGAGGCCAAGGTGGGAGGATTGCTTGAGCCCGGGAGTTCAAGAACAGTCTAGGAAACATAGCAAAACTTTGTCTCTACAAAAAAAAAAAAATTTCACTGGGAGTGGTGGCACCCACCTGTGGTCCCCTCAACTTGAGAGGCTGAGATGGAAGGATTCCCTGAACCCAGAGGTTGAGGCCGATGTGAACTGTAATTATGCCACAGCACTCCAGCTGGGGCGACTGAGACCCAGACTCAAAAAAAAAAGCCAAGTGCCATGGCTCACACCTGTAATCCCAGCACTTTGGGAAGCAGAGGCAAGAGGATTGCTTGAGCCCAGGGATTCAAGACCAACCTGGGCAACATGGCAAGACTTCGTCTCTACAAGAAAATAAAAAAATTAGCCAGGTGTGGTGGTGCGTGCCTGTGGTTCCAGCTACTTGAAAGGCTGAGGCGGAAGGATCACCTGAGCCCAACAGGTCGAGGCTGTGGTAGCCGTGAGAGTGCCACTGCATTCCAGCAACAGGGTGAGACTCCAACTTACACACACACACACACACTCACTGAAGTCACTAATGTTCAATAACAACAAAAAAATCCTGACAAATAGAGCCAGGGACAACTATGAAGAGACGGTTTCTTACACAAAGGTCATCAAAACCTTAAGAAAAAATACTCCTGTAAGGACTTCTGCCCAGCAACTGCCTGTCCAACCTTGGACTGGCATCACCTTTGTTACTGATCTTCGCAGCTAAGGATGATTATTTCAAAACAATTATGTAGACTTCCTCATTTTTTCCTTTTTTTTTCTTTTTGGAGTTGAAGTTTCACTCTGTCACCCAGGCTGGAGTACAGTGGTGTACTCACTGTCACCATAGCCTTAACTTGCTGAGCTCAGGTGATCCTTCCACCTCAGCCCTCCACGTAGCTGGAACCACAGGCACAAACCACTACACGTGGATAACTTTTCTTTTCTGTAGAGATAAAGTCTTGACAAGTTGCCCAGGCTGGTTTCCAACCCTTGGGCTCAGGCAATCCCCTTGCTTCCATCTCCCAAAGTGCTGAGATTATAGGAGTGAGTCACTGCAACTGGCCATTTTTTCCTTCAAAAATCTTTGTCATCTGGCCGGGCTCGGTGGCTCAGCCTGTAACCTCAGCACTTTGGGAGGCCGAGGCAAGTGGATTGCCTGAGCCCATGGTTTGGGACCAGTCGGGAAACTTGGCGAGACCTTGTCTCTACAATACATCAAAAATTAGCCAGGTGTGGTAGCATGTCTGTAGTTCTGGCTACTCGGAAGGCTGAGGCGGAAGGATCACTGGAGCCCAGCAAGTCGATGCTGGGGTGGCCATTGCATGAGTGTGCCATTGCACTCCAGCCTGGGGGACAGAGAGAGAATCCAACTCAAATAAATAAATAAATAAACAAAACAAAAACCTTTGTCATCCTTTGCCTTTCTGAATATGCACATAGTTCCAACTACAACACTGTATTCTCAAATATGATCTTCTTTTATAAACACTTTGTTGTTTAGGTTGACATTGCTAACTCATTCACCCTACTGTGAGGTCGGATTCAGTGACAGTTTTTTTATTCCATAATATCCATTTTTTTGTCCTTCTATTTAATTTTACAAGTTTCTATGACCCTTCCAAGTTACTTCCCAGTCAGTTATTCTCATTGTTCCTTATTTAATTTCACTGTCCTAAATGTAAACTCTGATTTGTATGAGGGGGGATTCCCCCCCAAAAAAAACGCAATTATCTTTTGGAGGGCAGGCCTCTTGTAGTACAAGCTCCGCCAGGTAGGTGAGTATTGTAGGAATTCATTGACATCAGTGTTCCAGCTAGCATTGTTGTGAGAGGCTGCAATGCGGAAGAAACGTCCCAAGTTGTGGCAAAGTGGCTGGTTCCCCCGCCACGACCAAGCACCTGTCCACACCACACTGAGTGTTCAGCAGTTTTTGACCTCCATGCCTCGCCTCCCCATTCACCAAGTCTCACCTTGAGCAATTTTTCTTTTGTTTGTCTGGATGAAAAAAGTCCTCAAAGGGAAACATTTGCCAATGGGGAAAAGGTGAAAGAAAAAAATGGCAGAAACTCTAAAAGGCATCAAAATCGACACGTTCAATAACTGTTCTGAGCAGTAGAAAATGCATCTTGAAAGGTGTACTACATCAAACAGAGAGTACTTTGAAGGTGACTTAATTTAAACATGTAAGAACAAATGCACACTTTAAAATAAATAAATTCCAGGCTTTTCGGGGTTCCCCCTTCATATACTTTTAGTTTACTCCTTTTCAGAGCCCTCGTCCTCTACAATTTGTGAGTTTGAGATTGTAATTTTTTTTAAAAAAGATGATCTCACTCGAACTCCCAGGCTGGAGTGCAGTGGTGCAGTCATAGCTCACTGCTGCTTACACCTCCTGAGCTCAAGCAATCCTCAGGAGTAGCTGGGACACAGGTGGGTGCCACCATACCTGGCTTATTTTAAATTATTTTTGTAGGCCGGGCGCAGTGGCTCGTGCCTATAATCCCAGCACTTTGGGAGGCCGAGGTGAGAGGATTGCCTGAGCCCACAGATTCGAGAAAAGCCTGGGCAACTTGGCAAGACCTCATCTCCACAATAAATAAAAAAATTAGCCAGGAGTGGTGGCGCATGCCTGTAGTTCCAACTACTTGGAAGGCTGAGGCAGAAGGATCACCTGAGCCCAGCAGGTCGAGGCTGCGGTGACCATGAGCGTGCCATTGCTCTCCAGTCTGGATGACAGAGTGAGACTCCAACTCAAAAAAAAAATTTAATTTTTGTAGAGACAGGGTCTCATTATGTTGTGCAGGCTGGTCTTGAACTCTTAGTCTCAAGCGATCTTCTTGACTTGGCCTCCCAAAGTGCTGGGTTTACAGGCATGAGTTACCACACTTGACCTGAGATTGTAAATTTTTGCACAAGAGAGCAGAATATCATGCCCAGTGGGTTAGTCCCAGTAATTGTGAAAAACGCCCATGGATATAGTCTTCATATACTGAGAATATTGGTGATTGTATTTCCCAGTTAGTAATTGGTTTCCTGGAAAGCTGAGCAGCACCAAGAGCAAAAACACATGATACACCCCGTATAGGAGGTCTGATAGCAGCAACCGGATTTTAGCCAGCACCCACTCACCAAGTTGTGTGAATTTCAATGCATTCACTGGTGCCCTGGCAAATGGGGTCAGTAAAAAAGTATTCATAAAAACTTCTTCTCTGGGTTTAACATGATTTACTGATAAAAACCTGGCCGTCAGAAAACACCTTCTTCTAAGATGTGGGGAAATATATGTGATAGAATACTGAATGACTAAGTCAGGATTTACCCAGTTTTGTGGATAGCAATAACATAGATGACCAGAAAACAATGCTGGAAGCAAGGCATCAAAATGTTTCCAGTACTCTTTCTGCACGGTGCAGTTATGGCTGTTTCTTATTTACATCTGTGTGCCTTTAAAATTTTTCTATAGCAAACATGTATTTTACCGTCAGAAAAGAAGGAACACTTTTTGCTCTGCACACACCCCTCCCTCTGCTCTGCTTGTCAGAGCTCCAGATCCAACACAGATGTCAACTCTTCCGTGAAACCTAGTTCATATTCTATTTTCTCCTTTGCCTGACTTTCCTACCCTGATTTGTACAAGTTGGTTCTCTGCCTAGTACTTCCACTTTCTAGCCAGAAGAGGGCTCTGTTGCATGGCTTAAGAACAAAACAAAGCCTTTCTAATAAATTGTGTTGGTTTTTGCTCTTTTTAAACACAGAAATACTTTTTCTTACAAAATATTGGGAAATTATAGAAGTTAGAGATAAAAATTTATCGGTGTCTCTGTAACTAACAAGTTTTCAAATAGCGTGTTTCATCAACAAATGTGTGACCTTTGGACCCTTGAATACCTAATACCGCTGGGGAGTTTTATCTAATATGTAAAAATCTGAAAGCAGAAGAGGAGATACTAGAAAAAGTGGAATACATTTAAACAAGTAAACATATATTTTCTTTCTTTCTCACTTTCTTTTTTTTTTTTTTTAGTTGGAATCTCACTCTGTCGCCCAGGCTGGAGCGCAGTGGCACGCTCCCGGCCACCGCAGTCTCCACCTGCTAGGCTCCAGCGATCCTTCCACCTCAGTGTTCCAAGTGGCCAGACCCACAGACGCACACTACCACGCCCGGCTAATATTTTGATTTATTGTAGGGACGGAAGTCGCACCATGTTGCTCGGGCTGGTCTAAACGTAAATTTTCTAGAGACAAATGAAAACCACTAGTAACCACTTTAGAGAGCATGAACTTTGGAGTTAGACCGACCTGGGTTCGAGTTTTGATGCCACTACTTACTGGGTGACTTTAAGCACACCACGTACCCCGAATGCCTCGCCCTAGTTTGTCATCTGGAAAATGGAGATATTGATAGCCAACTCTGGGTGCTGCTGTCAATAGTCTTTTAGATGACAGATATAAAGTGCTTAGCATGACACTCGGCAATACTAACTACAATGTATCTACTATTGTTATTAGGCCTGGGGGTTGGGTTGCAAGTTAAGTTACGGCCATATCATGGCTGACATCGTTGCAAAGTAGCTTTTTCTGAAAGCAGGAAATAGAAAGTTCCAAAAGATGGGAAAAGGAACATTTTTCATCCACAGTCTTGCCTTCAAGTACTTTCATCAGAGACAAAACACAAAATTCACATCCATAATCTCTTTTTCCAGCTGGGCTAGAATTTCAAACTCCAAACCTCATTTTTCATAATTGTCTCACCAGGGCCTCACCTTCAGCTTCTCATCTTCCCCACTCTTTTCTTCAGACCTCTTTCTTCCTGACTTACATCAACTAATAGCATCCCCATGTTCTCAGCTCTCTTTATCTCAGAAATCTCTTTAGGTTCCTATTCCCCTGCCCCACTCAAAGCTGTTCAGGTAGATGGTATTTTTGTTTTGATTTGAGTCAGGTCTCAGTCTGTCAC
Source organism: Tarsius wallacei (assembly GCA_963574415.1). Lineage (NCBI taxonomy): Eukaryota > Metazoa > Chordata > Mammalia > Primates > Tarsiidae > Tarsius > Tarsius wallacei. The sequence goes on from CAUYQG010045461.1 coordinate 24,562, forward strand.
CCAGGCTGGAGTGCAGTGGCACGATCATGGCTCACCTTCTGGGTTCAAATGATCCTTCCACCTCAGCCTTCCGAGTAGCTGAGACTATAGGCACATGTCATCACATCTGGCTAATTTTTTAATTTTTTTGTAGAGATGAGATCTCCCTAAAATGTCCAGTCTGGTCTCGAACTCCTGGGCTCAAGCAGTCCTCCGGCTTTGGCCTCCCAATGTGCTGGGATTACAGGTGAAAGCCAGCTGCACCAGGTCTTTTTTTTTTTTGAGCTGGAGTCTCGCTCCTTCACCCAGTCTGGAGTTGCAGTGGCATGCACTCTCACGGCCACCCCAGTGTCGACCTTCTGGGCTCCAGTGATCCTTCTGCCTCAGCCTTCCGAGTAGCTGGAACTACAGACACGTGTTACCATGCCCGGCTAGTTTTTGATTTATTGTAGAGACCAGGTCTTGCCAAGTTGCCTGGGCTGGAGTCTTCTCTCTTTTCCCTCTTAGATATGGTATCATCAAGTCAGATATACTCAACACCTTATTATTGGAGAAACATGCAAATTAAATCGTATTCTATGGCTCAAAGTAAGATAATTATGAATACAGTATGTCTGAGTATGTGAGAATGAGGGGCATCTATTGGTCTGGCAGTAATAGATCTCATGGGACAGCTTCATCACATAGAGAAGTTCTGACATAGTTAAGTCATGGCAACATGAGCGTGGTGAAGTAAGTGCCAGTACTGAGCATGATCCTCGTCCGTTATAAACTTTTTTTTCCTTTATACACCGTTGCCCAGATTCTTACTCTGTATGATAGTATTAATGTTTTGTTTTTGTTTTGGGGGGGGGTTTAGTCGAAGTCTCACTCTATCACCTAGGCTGGAGTGCAGTGGTATGCTCATGGCTATCACAGCCTCGACCTGCTGAGCTCAAGCAATCCTTCTGCCTCAGCCTTCCAAGTAGCTGGAACTACAGGCGTGCGCCACCATGCCCAGCTAATTTTTTGATTTATCGTAGAGATGAGGTCTTGCCAAGTTGCCCAGGCTGGTCTCGAACCCCTGGGCTCAAACAATCCTCTTGCCTCTGCCTCCCAAAGTGCTGGGATTATAGATGTGAGCCACCGTGACCAGCTATGATTGTTAATGTCATTGACATAAATAAGGTTGTATTATATGTCCAAAGTCTGCAGAAAGCAGATGGTTCTTTGTTGGAGACATTTGGAGAGAAATTAATACAAGATTTTGTGTGTGTGTGGCAATAACTGAACTTTGGCTCTGTTAGGGAAGATTGATGCTATTAATATGGAAAAGGCAATTGACTTTTTAAAATCCTGCATGAACTTTGATGGTGGGTTTGGTTGTAGACAAGGTTCTGAATCCCATGATGGACAGATCTACTGTAGTGCAGGATTCCTGGCTTAACTCGTCAGTTGCATTAAGTAAATTCTAATTTTCTTGATTGGTGGTTTTGTGAATGACAGCTACCCTTAGGTGGACTCAATGGAAGGCCAGAGAAGATAGCAGATGTGTACTATTTATAGTGGGTGTGGCCTCCCTAAAGATAATTGGAAGGCTTCATTGGATTGATAGAGAGACACTTTGTAGTTTCATCTTAGCATGTCAAGATGAAGAAATGGGCCACGAGGTGGTTCACACCTGTAATCCCAGCACTTTGGGAGGCCGAAGTGGGAGGATAGCCTGAGCCCAGGAGTTCAAATCTAGCCTGGGCAACATAATGAGATCTCATCTCTACAAAAAGTAAAAAAATTAGCCGGGCATGGTGACATGCGCCTGTAGTCCCAACTGCTCTGGAGGCTGAGACAGAAGGATGGCCTGAGCTCAGAAGGTTGAAGCTGTGGTGAGCTATGATTGTGCTACTGCATTCCAGCCTGGGCAGCAAAGTGAGACCCTGGCAAAAAAATAAATAAGCAAACAAAAGATAAATAAATAGGGAAATTTGCAAACAGGCCAGTAGATATGGTTGATCCTTTTCATATATTATTTGGAACTGCTGGATTGCCACTTTGGGAAGAAGAACAGATTAAATTTGTTAGTCCTGTTTTTTGCTCACCTGAAAAAATGCTTCAGAGGGTGAATGTCCAGTCTAAGCAAGTGAGTTAGATTCACTGAAGCAAAAGTTGCATGGTATAGTTTTACTGTCTCAATATTTCTGTTTTTGAAATATCATATGCCAAAATTGCTGCTGTTAATATTCTATATATTGTGTTAAATTAATTAAAATAAATTACATAATTATATAAAAACAAAGAGAGATGGGGTCTTGCTATGTTGCACAGGCTGGAGTGCAGTGGCTTTTCACAAACACAATCATACTGCACTACAGTTTCCAACTCCTGGGCCCAAGTGTTCCTCCTGCTTCAGTCTCCTAAGTAGCTGGGACTACCAGCATGGGTTACCATGCCCGACATAGCTATCTATCCCTTTTTCTTTCTTTCTTTCTTTCTTTCTTTCTTTCTTTCTTTCCTTCTTTTTTGAGAAACTCACTCTGTTGCTACACTGGAGTACAGTGGCATGAGCATGGCTCACTGCAGCCCTGACCTCCTGGGCTAAGGCAGTCCTTCCATCTCAGCCTCCCAAGTAGCTGGAACTACATGAATGCATCACCATGCCCAGCTAATTTTTTGATTTTTTTATAGAGATGAGCCTGTTGCCCAAGCTGGTCTTGAACTCCTGGACTCAAGCAGTCTTCCCACATTGACCTCCCAAAGTGCTAGGGTTACAGGCGTGAGCACCGTGCCCTGCCCTATCCCCTCTTTCACTTTTACTGAGGAACTACTCTCATTCTTGCACCAAGTGTCATTCAATAACCTCCTACTTTGTCCCCTGTCTCCTCTCTCACCTTTCCCATAAATAAATTGGGGTAGCTCAGTTAATCATATATACTACTCCTATAATAGAATGATCTAGTCTCTTGTGGTTCCTTCATCCTCCTGTTCAAAAGTCATTCATGAAAAATTCTGTGACTGGATGGTGGTGATGGTTGCACAACAATACGAATTTACTTAGAGCCGCTCAACTGTACACTCAAAAATGGTAAAAATGATATATTTCATGTTATGTATATTTTACTACAAAAAAACCATGAATGAGTCAAATGCTCACAGCATAGTATTATAAAGGATCACCAACATTCAACCCCAATCAATCTTCTTTAGTACAGTTGCAACTTACTGAGTGACGCTCACACCACCCCTCCCCCACAAGCTCGCACTCACATATCTTCTTCTGCAAAAACTTCTCTCAGAGTCCCCAGACATAGCCTGTGCTTTGTCTTGGACTTAGCTCTCTTGTTCTTCAAACCTGCCTAATAGAACCATGCGCTGACCTGCCAGCCATTCAAAGCCCAGTTTAACTGTATTTCGTCCACAAAGACTTCCCTCTTTTTTTTGAACTCACCTGAGGACTGAACCTCTGGTCTAATATAAATATGAATTCTCTATTTTAGAAAATAACATTCTTCCTACATAGATTTGACACATCTCAATCAGAGTCTCACTTTGTTGCCCAGGCTGGAGTACAGTGCACAATCATGGTTCAACACAGCCTCAACTTCCTGGGCACAGGCGATATTCCTCTGCCTCCGCCTCCTGAGTAACTGGGACTAAAGGCACGCACTGCCATGCCCAGCTAATTTTTTAATTTTTTTGTAGAGACAAGATCTTGCTATGTTGCCCAGGCTGGTCTCGAACTCCTGGGCTCAAGCCATCCTCCCACCTCCACATCCCAAAGTGCTGGGATTATAAGCATGAGCCACCATGCCTGGCCAGTCTTCCCTCTTAGATCTGTTGTGTTGGAAACACTCCTCTTTTGCTGGGCTTCAATGGTGCTGTATATCACTCTTCTGTCTGCCCAAGTCTTCTTAAGGTCTGAGACCATTCCTTAATCTCCCAGCATTTCCCCTAGCTTTCACCACAGTGCTTTGTGCAGAGAAGACCTGCAGTGAGTGCGTATTGGAGGGAAGAAGTGAAAGACATAGAGAGGAACTCGGGAGCTTGTGCCGAGATCTTTGTTGAGCCTCACGCCACACCTGACTGGAGGCCCAATCCCAGACCTGCCCACACGGCTAAGGGGCTTTATGTGCTTTGGTGTCACATTTTATTTTGATGGTTTTGGGAAATGTTAGCTGTCCTCTTTCTTCATTTCATTAGCCAGTCAGTTTCGAATTTTGAAATTGTGGAACCAAGATATAATGAGTTCACAGTCAGTCTTCTTAGAGTCCCATAATGAGGAATTCAAACCATCCTCCTGCCTGAAGTGCTGGGATTACAAGCATGAGCCACCATGCCTCGCCAGCCTTCCCTCATATCTGTTGTACTGAAAACGCTCTTCTTTTTTGCTGGGCTTCAATGGTGCTTTATATCACTTTTCTGTCTGCCCAAGTCTTCTTAAGGAAGGAATATTCTGTGTCTCTAATTTCGTGTATTTATTGGGTGTGCTGGCAGCGTTTTGCTATTGGGTGACTTAAGAACATCTTTTCAAATCAACGAATAACCATGTACAACTGTACATGTTTATGCACTGTTATCTTCTTAATAAACTATTGCTGAGCAATATTTTACTTTCTAGGAAAGTAACCACAGAAGGACACACGGTTGTCTCTGATGCAACTCTGGTGTTTCCAGATGTCCAGATGTTATGTGTCTCCAATATAAAGATGAAACTTCATGAATGATTTGCCAGTGTTAACAATGAACTCTGACTTCTTAGCCAGAGGGGAAAGAAAGCCATTTTTACATTGGAGAAAAGTTTGACTCTTAAATAACAAGAAAACAGAACCACAAAACAAATTTTGAACTCACCTGAGGACTGAACCTCTGGTCTAATATAAATATGAATTCTCTATTTTAGAAAATAACGTTCTTTCTACATAGAGTTGACACACCTCAATCAGTCATCACACTCCCTTTAATTGTGTGTCTCTAAAAAAAAAAAAAAAAAAAATCAACCTACCAGCAGCTTTGCCCACGGGGTACATGTTGAAAAGTGAATAGGAGTAAGACTAAGTGTGGTTGGTATGTTTTATCCATGCTCCTGCATTCAGTCATGCACTCATGCTCTTGTTCATTAAACATTTATTGAGCATATATTAGGTGCCAGGTGCTTAATTTGGTGACTAATGTTAACTTTCTTTTTTAAAAATTTTTTTTTATTTTAAAGATGTGGGGTACATTTAGCCGGGCATGATAGCGCGCGCCTGTAGTTCCAGCTACTTGAAAGGCTGAGGCAGAAGGATCGCCGGAGCCCAGCAGGTCAAGGCTGCGGTGGCCGGGAGCGGCCACTGCACTCCAGTCTGGGCGACAGAGTGAGACTCCAACTCAAAAAAAAAAAAAAAAAAGATGTGGGGCACAATTCAGAGTTCGGTATACAAATGTTCATTATGTAGGTACCCTTGTTGATGAGTTGTTCCGCCCCCCCCTCCCCTGGCAGTTTCACACTACTGCTAACTTTCTTATGTGTTTCTATTTGAACTTTTGTTCTGCAGTGGTTCCCAAAATTTATTGGACATC
>CAUYQG010045466.1:0-18482 GCA_963574415.1 Tarsius wallacei
CGCCCGGCTAGTTTTTTGATTTATTGTAGAGATGAGGTCTCGCTTGCCCAGGCGGGTCTCGAACCCGCGGGCTCAGGCAATCCACTCACCTCAGCCTCCCAAAGGCGCGGGATTACAGGCTGAGCCACCGAGCCCGGCTACGCTTCAACTTTTAGACAGCATGTGAAACTGAGAAAGAAAGGACTTCAGAAAAATCTGATTTACTGTTCTCTTTCTCCCTTTTTCAGATGAATTTTTGTATTCAATATTTATTCTTATTTCCACATAGCACTATCTTAATTTTTATACTGGTCACCAGTATAGAGCACACCTGGCAACATAGTAGATGGATGCTAATTACTACAAATTACTTGTTCTATGAATGCCTTACTTTGATTTATCTCCGGCAATCAGGCCATTTTATTCATTAGATGAATTATGCTGACTGGATTCATAAGTTTAAAATGGATTCTTTAGGAATTTTCTTACATTTTATACATGTGTGATAACATATCTAATGCTAACTGATAAATTCATATATGCAAAGTTTAAAATTCTTTCTTAAAGTTTCAGAGAGCTACAACTGCAGAAGAGATAAGCTTGATCTTGATGAATTTCATGCTGATTACTGGATCTTATGTTTAAGTCAGATGCCAGGATTTCAAAAAAAAGTAGACACAGGTAGCCCCATATGACACATTTCTTAAGGATTCTAACAGTTTTCTACTCAGAAGGTAGTCCTCAGGAAGCTATAGACTGCAAAATAAGACACAGAGAATGAAAAAAAAAATTCTAAAGCAGAAAAATATATGGAATTAGAAGCAAAGATGCTGATAACTCTGCATAGAAAATAGGAGCATTTACATTCTGTGTTTGTATTATGCTTTTTTATTCTACTGATTATTTTCCTTAACACTCACAAAAAATCCTTCAAACTATTACTACTATCCCATTGCTAGATATGTGCAAATGTACATACTCAAATAGCAAGTTACTTACCTAAGATCAATTAAGTAGTTAGTGAAAGAAACATTATTGTAACCCAGGACTTCTTGTTCTTATAATACGTTAACTGAAAATAAGAGACATACTTAATAATGAGTCAAATGAAATCAGTATACCACAAAGTGTTTAATAGAATTATTCAATTTTCTGTTTTGTTTATTTCTCACTATTCTTAGGATAAAGCTGAGAAGAAGAAAGCCTTATCTACCTCTTTTCATCTGTCAATGAAAATATCTGCCCTACTTCTTCGCCACAGAGAGTAAATTTCCGATGACTGAAAGCTGTGTTGAAAATAGAAGAGAAATAGAAAGGTCCAGAATTCAAAGGAACTATGTATCTCTCCCATTATACTGTGCTACTTGAGATTAGACATACTATTTGTTCCCCCAGGGTCAGAGACTTGACACATACTAAGTACTCAATAAATATCTGCTGAATGAATTATTTGATTGGAATAACTTATAAATTGTGGTTGTAGGAAGTAAGTATAGAGTGATATATTGTGAAATATATTTAAGATATATTGAAGGTTATTCAAGGTTGGGGAGCTGGATACTTCATATATTGATGCTGGGTATGGGAATCATTGCAATCATGTTGGAAAATAATGAGACAGAATCTATTATTTCTTTACATGCACATCTTTTAATCTGGCTGTTTTCAGCTCCTAGCATGAAGCCTCATATATAAATGCACACGTGATATTAGTATTTTTTGGACCTTACCAATTAGATGATTTTCTATATTTTGATTATGCTTTGCTCTAGTTTTTCCTCTTGCTGGTGTTTTTGTCCTGCTATTTCACCTTGAATGCTGTTCTTTCCTATATCTGCCTATCAAGACTTTTCCCTAAAATGTAGCACAAATGTCATGCTCTCCAGGTATTATTGCTGTCTCCAGATGATTGCGATGACTTTTTCTTGGAACTCTTTCTTTGGACTACACTTATGTCATCAACTTATGTCAAAGAAATTTACAAGTCTCATTTCCTCCCCTGACTTTTACAATGCTGCCTTCTTTTTGTCAGGGTCTGTTTAATTCCATCTCTTACATAAATCCTCTTGGTCTATCCAGGAATCTCTTAAAGAAACACAGCTACTGAATTGCAGAATCTACATTAAAACCCCAGTATATAATCTGCTCATTCAGTGATAAATTCATGATACTCTTCACAGAAGGTTGAAGAAAATAGAGAAACTCTGAGGTTTCAGAATTGCATACTTCTAGAATAGAAATACATTCTATAATCACCTAGTCTGGAGTCTTTTAGTCTTTACTATTGTCATGGATTCCTTTGAGTTGTTGATAGACTCGCTTCCCAGAAAAGATTTACATATACAGTGATGATAATAGCTTTAAATGTGGTGGGTTCACCCAGTAGATTTGTACGCAGAATCAAAGCCAGATGCCATAAATGACTGAACTGATAGTGTCTGTAAGTGGAATTACATAAATTGCATCAATGGTGAGAGCAGCTACAAACGGGAGAAGGATATGTCCTTTCTGAGGAGATTGTACTACTCAGCACTAGCACAATAGTGCCATTGCAGAACATAGCCCCAGTTGTGCTAGACTGCTGAAAAAGAACAGAAACGCAGATTTATAATGAGGTATAGGTTAACTGAAACATATCTTTGGGCTCTTTCCCAGCTTTACATAAACAGCTTATAATGTTCTTTTAATGTTTACATTTTTAAATATTATCTCAACTATCTGTTCACATACTCAATCCTGAGTCCTAACTTGCTCTTTTGCAAGAGAGTTTGTCATTGATTTAACCAGTCAGGAGAAATGAAACTCTAAACATCAACCTATAGTCACTTATTAACAAATAAAGTGCCATTGATCTTTACTATTATTATTCATGTATTTATCCATTCCACAAACATTTGTCACTCACTATCTCTTTGGCAATCTCCTAGCTGGTGGCTATACAATAGTAAAGCTGATGAGCAGTCCTTAACAGCAAGGGTTCTACTAGGGGAAGGAAAGAGGGAAAAAAGTTAGACAACCAAACGAAATAATTTGAGATTCTGATAATTATAAAGAAAACAAGAAAGGTGAATTGGATAGAGAATGACTGGGGGGAGGGAGGTGTAATCAGGAGAGCTGCTTTAGATTCAAAATCCTGGGAAAGATTCTTCTTAATTGAGATTTTTCAGCTAAGACTGAACGTTAGGAAAAAGTCAGTTATATAAAGGAGGAGAATAATGTTCTTGCTAATAGAAGAGGCATCAGGTACAAGTTTTACTGGAGCCTTGAGAAGTAGAACTAGTATGAAGTGAGGTCAAGATCACACAGGCTGCATTTGGACATCAGACTGTTTTCCTAAGTACAATTAAGGGTCTTCAGAAGGTGGTAAGGAAGGAAGATATGACCTAATTAATGTGGTAAAAAAGATCACTTTGTATAATGTGGTGAACTGAGAGACTAGTTAGGCAGTTACTGCATTATTAGGAAGCTATCAAATATGATGTAATGTCAGTGGTGCTCCCTGTGAATAAAAGCATCTTTTATTTTTCAATTAAAACATAACATAATTGGCCTCAGTAAAAATGTCTCTCTTGACCTTATTTCTTTTGCAATAATGGGGTCATTTATACGATGTCAGGAGTGCTACCTCTGTATACAATGAACAGCTTTTATTTTTCTTTTCTTTTTATTTTTTTAAGCTTATGTAAGGACTTTATTTGAAAGAAAAAAATGTGAGAAAAGCTACAGATATTTGAAGTCTTCATATCCCATACAACATACTTAATAATATACACATTCACTCTGCAATATATGTGTCTTGCTTATTTTTCCTTATTTTTTCCTTTCTTCCAGCTTTTATTTTTCAATCAAAATGCAGCATAGTTGACTTGAACCAGAAATGATCTTTTGACATTATTTCCTCTGTATTTAGAGGACCATTTATAAAATTATCATGCTAATTAATCTTCCTCATTCCAAAAATTGCTTATTTTAATTTAATTAACAAATATAATAAAAATGTAATTTTAAAATATTACTTTCAATGTTTATATTTTGTCTCAACATCTTGAGTATAAAATCTATAGCATTATTTTACTGATTTAAAGAATGAAAAATATTTACAGTTATGTTTTAATTTGAAGCAGTGATTAAACATAATTTGTCTGTGACCTTGTAGGCCAAAATAATATATCACAATAAACTGTAGATAGTGTCAGAGATGAAAATAGTGTTTATCTGCTTCAGTAGATACATATGTGAGAATGAATTTTGGCACTTGTCAACCTATGATAAATTACTACTCAACTAATACTTGTCAGTGCAGTAATAACTGATCATGCTCTAAACAGCACTAAGGGAGAAAGGTGATGAACAACCTACAAAGTAAAAATTTCCACAACCACAATAATGACTCTAGTTCAAAGCACCATAATTATCTACCAACCTCCTTATTGTGAAATCTATATTTCAAGTGACTACCTTAGTATCACTCCGAATCAATTTTTACCTCAAATTCTAATTAACAACATAGAAAACAAGCAATAGCAATAAAAAAAATGTCTCTATCGAGTCTTTTCAAAAGTGACCTTAAATTTTTCAACCAAATGGCTAAAAATTCTGTAATTATATTAGAGGAAAAACTGGGAAGTATCCATACATAGACAATAAATATATAATTGAACAAAACTACATTAATTCGAATTTACATTATAAATTAAGTCATCCAACATTCATGAATTCAATCGTTTTCCATAAATTTACAGAGAATCTCATATGATGTTTTATTGTGGTAAAATATACATAACATACAATTGAATACTTTAATCATTTATAAGTGTACAGTCTAGTTGCATTAAGTACATTCATATTGTTGTGTAACCATCACCACCATCCATCTCCAGAAATTTTCCTCTGTCCAGATAGAAACTCTGTACCCATTAAATAATAACTTCCTGTAGGCTCCTACCCTCAGTTTCTGGAAGCCACTGTTCTACTCTCTTTGTCTATGAATGTGAGTACTCTAGGTAATTCATGTAAACTGAAACATACAATATTGCCTTTTTGTGTCTAGATTTTTTTCTTTAATATAATGTCTTCAAAGTTCATCCACACAGCCACATGTGTCAAAATTTTCATTATTTTGACTGATTAATATTCCACTGTATGCATATACTACATTTTGTTTATCCATTCATCCTCAGATGGGAATTTCAGTGTTTGTACAAATATCTTTTGAAGATTATTCTTTCAATTTTCTTGGGTATATTCCTAAGAGTGAAATTGATGAATCATATGGTAATTCTATGTTTAACATTTTAAGAAACCAATATATTGTTTTCCACAGTGACTTCAAGGTTTTACATTCTCATCAGCAGTACACGAACAGTCCAATTTCTCCACATTTGCACCAACACTCATTAGTTTTGGCTTTTTGCTTTTTAATAATATCCATCTGTATTAATCAGAGTTAACCAGAGAGACAGAACTACTAGGATGGTAACATGGTAACAAAGAGAAGTCCCATGATAGGCTATTTATGATGTGGACGATGAGAGAAGCCAGTAATGTTTTCAGTTCATATCTGAAAGTCTTGAAGCCGGCATTGTAGCCCTCTGTTTGAGACTGAAGGCCCAAGAACCCCTGAGAATCTAAAGGCGGTAGAATCCAGGGTCTCTTGTCCAAGGGCAGGAAGAGAGGAAGCAAAATGTCCCACCAAGTTCCTTATCCCCCCTCACCAGCCTGCTTTTTGTAGCCAATATGGCAGCCAATTGGATGGTACTCACTCACATTGAGAATGAATCCTCCTCTCCCAGTCCACTGACTCACATGTCAGTATCCTCTGGAAATACCATCACAGACACATCCAGAAACAATGTTTCACCAGCCATCAAAGCATCCCTCAATCTAGTCAAGTTGACACCTAATATTAACCATCACACTATCCTAATGGGTGTAAATTGGTATCTCATATCAGCTTGATTTGCATGTCTCTAATGATTAGTAATGTTGAGCATCCTTTCATGATCTTATTGACCACCCATACATTGTCTTTGGAGAAATTTCTATCCAGGTCATTGGCCTATCTTTTAGTTCAGTTGTTTGTTGGTTTCTTGTTGTTGAGTTGTAGGAGTTCTTTACATATTCTGGACATTAATTATTTATCAAACATATAATTTGCAAATATCTTCTTTCACACTATAGGTTGTCTTTTCACTCTGTTGATGTACTGTGATGCACAGAAGTTTTTATATTTGGTTGTAATTCAACTTATCTAATTTTTCTGTTGTTGTCTGTGTTTTTGGTGTCATAGATAAGAAATTTCATTGCTAAATCCAATGTCAAGAAGTTTAACCTCTATGTTTTCTACTAAAAGTTTTATAGTTGTGGCTCTTTTGTTTCATTTTTGATCCATTTTAACTTTCACTTATGGTATAAGGTAAGAGCCCATCTTCATTCTTTTGCATGGGGATATCTAGTTTTCCCAGCAACATTCATTGAAAGAACTGTCAATTCTCCATTGAATAATGTTGGCAACTGGAGGAAAAAATATTTGAACCTGTATGTTAGAGTTTACTTCTGGGCCCTTTATTATATTACATTGGTCTATATTAGTTTTATTTATGCTAATACCACACTGTTTTGATTACTGTAGCTTTGTAGTAAGTTTTGAAACTAGGAAGGGTGACTCCTTCAACTTTTTTTTTCTTCCAAGATTGCTTTGACTATTCTGAGTCCCCTGAGATTCCATAGAACTTTTTGATAGATTTCTCTTTTTCTGCAAAAAACATCATTGGGATTTACGTAGAATTTGCATTGAAGCTGTTCATTGTTTTGGGCAATATTGATATCTTAAAATATTAAGTGCTCTAATTCAAGAACATGGAGTGCCTTTCATTTAAAGAAATAAATATTGAATTTCCTTCTGCATTGCTTTGTTGTTTTCAGTGTACAAGACTTTCACCTTCTTGGTTACATTTATTCTTGAGAATTGTATTCTTTCTGATACTATTTTAAATGGAATTCTTTTCCTAATTTCTTTTTTGGATTGCTTCATTGTTAGTGTACACACACAACTTATTTTTGCATATTGATTTTATATACTACAACTTTTCTTAATTTGATTATTAGTTCTAACTGGTTGTGTGTGTGTGTGTGTGTGTGTGTGTGTGTGTGTGTGTGTGTGTGTTTGGAATCTTTAGGATATAATGCATATAAAAAAGGTCATATAATCTGAGACGCTTACAGAATGTTTACATTCACTCTTTCTATGGTGATTTTCCTGAAGATAATTTGAAATGCATTGTACAATATGGTGAATATAGTTAATAATAGAGCTAAGAGAGTAAATTTCAAATGTTCTCACCACAAAAACTCTTAAGCATTCGAGGTGACAAATATGTTAGCTAGCTTGATTTAATTATGTTACATTGTGTTCATAAATTATAACATTGCTTTATACTCCACAAATTTATACAATTATATATTGTCAATTTATAATAAAAAAGGCATTTAAAAGTCTGAATTCAGTTAAGTCTTCAATGCTTGCCAACACGATTTCTCTCATTCAATTCAAGCTGTCCACTGCTGCATTAATACATACCATTAAGCGAAACTACTCCATGTTATAGGCATTGCAATAGGATTAAATTCTCCTGGCTTCCAACCAAAAGCAACACCACTAACATTAAAGTAAAATATCCTCATCATGAATCATTAATGGTATATGAATGGAAATTAAAAACATCTAGATTTTTTTTTGCTCATTTGCATGTAGATATGTACTCAGATTTCTCTTCCCAAAAAGGTAGCCATTTAATGAGAACCCTAGTGTACAATTTAGAAAACAGGTGTAGAAAAGTAGTAAAATATTCAACTTACAGCCAGTACGGATAATATTTTTCCATGCTATCTCCTTTAGTTGTATTTTCTTTAGTCCACCTCAATTTATGAATTTAATTCTTCAGAAAAAAACCAGAATGTTTTTGCACATATATAGATCATATTCTGATCTTGACTAATCAAAAAGCTTGTTAAGATTCTAAATTCCATAAGTGCGAATAAATGTATGTACTTTGTACTAGGCCTGTATTCCCAGTTTTGATGTCTATATCCAAAATTCGGAGTATCAGACTATTACTTGGAGCCCAAGTTTTTGCGTCTGAAATATGAAACTAATGTTATCTAGTCAAGAAGATTTTTGTGAGAATTATGATAACTATTCTATTAATTGTTATACAATTATTTGTTTGCATTGTTACCAGAAAAAATGCTATTTAAATTAATTCAGACATCAATACACATTATATATGTGATTATGTGTTACATCTAATGCCCATAGACACACACACACACACACACACACACACACACACACACACACACCCTATGTTTCTCTAAATCTCTAATGTGTCTAAGAGGAAGGTGCAAAATGCCATGCTAAAGAATCCATTATTTTTATAAAAGCTCAACTGTTGATAAGAGACATAGATATACTATTATCTGAGTATTTCATATGAGTTACATATAAACATAATTGTATTTCATTGCCAACAATGATCCAATACATTATAAAATATTACATCAAAATCAAATTTATATTATGGTAATATTAAAATAATATTAGGAGTAAAGTCAGTTTATACCAATGAAATATCTATTCATAATACTATATTAATTTTATTTATAGCATATAAAAGAAAAATGTTTTAAAAATGAATATCCTATCTTACAAATAATGCCTACTATGGCAGACACTAAGGAAGCTTGTTTAATAACAAGATTAAAATCAGATTTTCTTCAGATGGTGTCTTTAGAAGATTGGGAATAGAGCTATTCATCTCTAGATGTGTTTTTACAGAAGTGTCAATATCATGACAACAAAAAACAAAATTACTTTATATCATTAGATATTTTTGATGTAATCTTTGCCCACTCGTGGGCTGCATGAAGTTTTGTGCCAATTTTGCACCAAGACAAATGTATCTGATCTCTTTAACACAAATTGAACACTTTTCAGCAAAACATTGTCTTTATTATTATTTCCCTATTCATATGTCCTGAAAGGAACCAGCATGGTTATCTTATATTTTGTGTCTATTGTATACTTAAGGTTTCATGAAATCTCAGATCTGTATTCACTTTAGAAATTATGACCACATTTTTCTTAATATAAAATTACATTTAATACATGTTTTCTTCTTATTCTACTTCAGGTAATTAATCCTTATCCCTCCATTTATAAGATCACTTGGTAGTTTTACTTTTTAAGCTGACAGTTCTTTATCTGTGGCAGAGACAAGTAGTCGGACAACCATACCCCTGTTTTTAAAGTATAGAATTTTCACATAGATTCAGTCACTCAGCCAGACTCTACATTATCCCTGAGGCTAGGTGTGGTCATATGCCTGTTTCATCAAGTGGGAAGTGAGGAAGCTGATATGTATCACATCTACAACAAGGCCTTTAAAAAGCCACTGTGGCTTTTCTATCTTTTCCTCTCTTCACTGACTAGAAGCAGAATAAAATGAAAACATAGACCTTACAGAAGGTAGAGTCACAATAAAAAGAGATTTCCCTGGTAAAAAATATTAGTCATCAGTAAGGAACACCTGCATTGGACTTACATCTAGGCTACATATAAACTATTGTTTTAAGTTGCTGATATATAGTTATTTATATGTGTTACAACAGCAATATTGCCTAGCTAATACAGTAACATGAGATCACACTTAGGTTGTATCTACTGATTAAAATTAAAATTAATAGAATTTTGCTGCATCAGGTCATCCAGTATAATGCGTGTCCTATGGGAAAAATAAGAGCAGATGAATACTTATTTTAAATCACCTCAAAGTAGTATTACAGCTTGCAGCCGAGTGATATATTCCAGTTTTACTAATACATTGAGAAATAAATAAATAAATTGAGAAAATATTACTATCCAGTCAAAACTGGAAATAAATCAGAAGGTTCATGATAAAGTGACATTTTATATTTGAAATATAAACCAATTTTATGAAAAAGGTCATCATTAGGGTCTGAGACAGTGGCAAAGCTGAAAAAAGTTGAACATATAGCCATCACCAATAAATACTTAATATAAACTATGCATAAAGTACTAAGGTAAGTGAATTTTGTAGGATAAAAATATGAAACAAACTCTTTTGTGGCTCAGAAATATATACTCCCAAGTTTGGTATAATGGAATGATAGTTTGATAACAGGTACAGAACACATTGTGAAAAACAATAAAAACAGGGTATAGAAAGCTAGATTTTATTTAGTAGCAATGGAATTTTATGATAAAGAGAATGACATGTTCCAATCTGTCATTTCAAAAACTAACTCTGGTAGCATTTGGATAACGGTGTAAAGCAGAAGAAATTAGAGACTTGAAGATTAGCTAAGAGACTACTGCAATAGCCTAGGCAGCAATTTTCCTGAGTCATCCAGCAGAGAATGTACAATTTAAAGTCACTTCTGCTAGTACTTGTATTAGTATTTGGAAAGAGAAACCATATTTACAATTACTTAATACAAAATAAACTCAGAATATAATAAGACATTATGTATTTAAAAGTTTTACTTATTCTTGCAGTTTCCTTTCTATGCTAAATGATCGATTGATGTATTTTTTAAATTTCTTCTATTCTAAATATATTTGAGGAAGTTAATTTTGAAAACAACAAAAAGATATCAATTATATAATGAATTGTATTATATGAATTAAATGTATTTGTACAATACAAAATATAAATTTGGAGAGAGTATAATGACTCTAACATTCATTCATTCATTCATTCATTTATTCTTTTTTTTACACAGCATAAATTTTTATCTTTTAAAAAGGTCTGATGAGATTCATGATTCTTCCCAATACACAATATCACGTAGTATCCACAGAAGAGATTACAATTTCTTCAGTAACAAAGAACAAGTTTTATTTCTCAATTGTGTCTCAATTACCCGTCATGTTTTGAGGGGAAGGGTGATGTCTGGAGTTCTATTACTTATTTAATTAAGTATTTGAATTCCTATTGTTTTAGGCCTTGGAGATATAACAGTGAATAAAATGTCAAAGTCCTTGCCTTATGAAGCTTAAATTTTAGAATGAGAAGAAAAATAAGGACAGACAAATAAATATATTAAACAAAATTAGGTCGTGGCAAGTGCTAAGAAGAAAAATAGAGCAGGGTAAAGAGACAGAGAATGAAAGAGATGAAGGAGTTGGCTCAATTTTAGACAGGATTTACAGAGAAGGCTTTTAAACTACAGGGACATTTAAAAATAGACTTGAATGAAATGAGCAGTTGAATCCTGTGATGACTCTCTGGAGAAAAAGTATTTCCATACTAAAGTATCAGCAAGTGCAAAGGCCCTGAGGCAGGACCTCTCTGGCACTTGGCTCCCAGGGTGGTTGGATCTGACTAGAAGTGAAGTCATGGAGAGCATATCATTAATTCATGCAATATTCATTTTGATTACAAAGTTACTTTAATGTAAATTGAATTAGTTTTATCTCCAGCAAAACACTTTTCAGAGACTTTAGAAAAATCTTTTGGCCTACATCAAAACATTCTGGGAAGTATTCATATTTATGTAATTGTGAAGCCATGTGAAAATTAAGATGGTTCTATTCTCATTTAATGATTGTGCCAGTTTTAGAAAGACTGGAACAGATGAAGTAAATGAGAATTTGTCACATTTAACATTCAACTACTACTGACGGAAAAAAAACCATCGTAAACCTACCAATCTAAGTAGATTTCTGAAGTTTTTAGCTAATGACACCATAAAGGTCATTGCATCACTGACAAATTCCCTAGTTCACATATCTCATTAAGCAGATACACTCACACATACACAATCCACCCTCATTCCTTCTGTTCTCCCAAATGACTTTGTCCAAACTACTATTATATCAAGGATTATGCTCGTGTCTTCACAATATTTTCAAAGTGCCTGACTCTTGGAAGATGCATAATAACATTTGGTTGATTCGAACTAAACAGCATTCTCTATGATGGCTCTCTAACATATGTAAGTTTCTGTATCACTTTTGCTATTTCAGTGGTTGACTATTTTAGTGCTAGATACCATAATCCAAGCAACAAGCTTTCATCTTTGAGGTTTATACATTATTCTCAAGGATTAGCTCAAGGTCTTAATATATCCTAGACATTAAATAAAACCATTTCAATTCAAATGGATAAGAGAACGCCAATATATTTATATAGGGTACTAGCTGGCCCTAACTAAGCCTGTAATTCTAATGCCACCTCTGACTACCTTATATCCAGTGCAAGGGTTAGTAACAGGAAACAAACAAACAAACTGAAACTTGTCTAGAAGAAGGTAGAACTAGAAAAGAAGAACAGAAGAGAAGGCTGGTGATGGTAAATTCTGAGCGCTTTCCTCTTTACCACTGCAAAAGTTTCCCATTTTTTTTCTGAGGTCATTTAAATAGGTCTTTGCTTCATTCTTTTTTGTTTTTTGTTTTTTGAGTCTGAGTCTCACTCCGTCGCCCAGACTGGAGTGCAGTGGCACACTCCCGGCCCCCGCAGCCTCGACCTGCTGGGCTCCGGCAACCCTTCGGCCTCAGCCTTCCAAGTAGCTGGAACTACAGGCGCGCGCTACCACGCCCGGCTGATTTTTTGATTTATTGTAGAGATGAGATCTCGCCAAGTTGCCCAGGCGGGTCTCGAACCCGCGGACTCAGGCAATCCACTCACTTCAGCCTCCCAAAGCGTGGGATTACAGGCTGAGCCTCCAAGCCCGGCTTGCTTCATTCTTTAATGCCACTGTTAATTGATGACAAATTCTACTAATATGCACGTATATCTCACAAGATAGATCTCCTTTTTATGGCCTATTGGCCCAACTACTAATTTAATACAACCATTTATTAGTAGAAATAAATTATACATCTCCATTTCCTAAACTTTTCTCCCTGCTTCTATTGGGGAGGGTTATCAATTTAATTAAAAGAAATATAAACATCATCTTAAAAATCAGCAATAGCATGAATAACAATAGCTAGACCTTACTTTGTACTATAGTATTATAAGTATTTCACATACATTATCCCATTTATTAATATTCACATTTTACAAATGATGAAAGTGAGGCAAAAATAAGTTGTGAAAATGTTTCAAGGTCACACAGCTGATGAGTAGTAGAGCCAGGCTTTTAAGAAAAGACAGTGTAACTCGAGGTCCCATGAACTTTACTCTAACAAATACATATTTTGAGTCAGGCTCTCACTCTGTCGCCCATACTGGAGTACAGTAGCATGATTCATGATCACAGCTCACAGCTCTCCTGGGCTCAGGTGATTCTCTTGCCTCAGTGTCTCTATTAGCCAGGACTACAGTTGAGCACTAACACGCCCAGCTAGGTTTGTTGTTGTTGTTGTTGTTGTTTTAAATAGAGAAAATGTCTTACTATGTTGCCTAGGCTGATCTCCATCTCTTAGGATCAAGCAATCTCCCGCCTTAGCCTTCCAAGGTGCTGGAATTACAGGTGTGAGCCACCAGTGCCTGGCCTAGAGGTATTTTAAATGGACAGAAATTATCTACGCTGAGGAGAACTTCTCACTGTGTATGTGAGCTAATGTATCACTCTAAAATCAATCAATCTTTGGACCCTAAAGAGTTGATACAGAATGATCTAAAATCTCAGACCAGAGTTCCCTATGTCAAGCAGGCTCAACATAATTTTCGATGATAGCTAACCTAAAATTGTCTTGGCAAGGAAACGTCACACTTGCAACAGACCCTAACTGTTTAATCTCAAACACATTGCGGCAACTCATTCAGACCCATATCTTCCAAGATAATACTACAGGCTGTTACATCAATTCATCTAGCTCACCAATTCTGACCAATCCTTGTCCAGGGCACTCTTAGAACCATCTAGCTGTCCATAAAACTCTTTATGTACCTGTCCCTCATGCTCTTCTTTTGAGAGACTGTAGAGAGTCTGTGAAGGTGGTGTTTGTCTTTGCTGAGTAATTTTAACAAGCTCAGCTTTGGGTGATCAACACCTTTGCCTGGAGGACATTGTGGGTATTTCTACAATATCCATTCTAGAGCTGACTGAAAACTTGGTGTTCGTACTCAGCAAAATAAATGTCCAGTTATTAGATGAGGTGAATTTTCTTCTTCTTATTATTATTAATTATTATGAATACATAATTGTTGCACATATTTATGGTACATGCTATATATGCATACAACGTGTAATGATCAAATCAGGGTATTTGGAGTATCCATCATTTCAAATGTTTATCATCTGTTTGTGTTACATTCCAATTCTACTCTTATAGTTATTTTGAAATATACAATAATGATAGTGACCCTATTGTGTAACCAAACACAAGATCTTATTCCTTCTACTTAACTCTATTTTTTTACCTATTAAATATCCCCACATTATCTTCTCCTCCTCATTACCCTTCCCAGTAACCATCATTCTACGCTCTATCTCCATGAGTTCAATTTGTTTCAGCTTTTCCATATGAGTGAGACCATGCAATATTTGTATTTCTGTGTCTGGTTTATTTCACATATTTTTTGGAACTTGGTTTTTTAAAGTCTGCATCTGGTCTGTTCCCACAATCTATTTATCCATATCCTCATGTCTGACCTATATTCTTATTTATAGTTTAATTCCATTTGAACTTCCACTCTGGGCTTTCAGTTTACACTGGTAGAGTGGGATAATCTGATATCTGGTCCATCCTGGATCAGAGGAAATATATGATTATCACTGGGAAAACACATGGAATGACATATAGGAAGGTCAGTTTAAGATGAATTAGCCACCAGAAAGACACGCCCATACCCACTCCCCTTCCCCTACCAACACCTCAAATAGAGCAACAATATGCACAAAACAATATGTACAAGCATGTGAAGATTAAGGATGTCTGAAATTACTTAGAAGAACTGGCCTGCTAGAAGACAAGGATTCCAGAATTGTAACATTACCTAGTTACCTATTCAGCTGTACTTAAAATAAGCTATTAAAATATTGTTAATAATATAATCAACAGTTACTGAGTACCCCCTCATGCAAGCTATGGGACTAAGCCATGAGGGAAAGGGAACAATTCATAAGATACAACTTCTCCTTTAAAGCTGTTTAAGTCCACAGTATATTACACTAAACACTAATTCCAAGCACATTTTCAGTTAATCTGGATTTATTATTTCAGGGTAGTTTTTTGAGGTAGTATACTTACTAATGCAGAATAAATTGTTTAAAGTACAAGGAGGAATTGTTTTCTAAGCTTTCCTATTTATGAAACCTCAAAGTTAAACCACTGATCTTCTAAAATGCTTAATTATCTCAACAAAGTAGATAAACTCATCCAGCCAAAAATATACTTATGCATGAAAGCTGATGTTTTGTGGTTATAAAAAGTCAGACAAAATAGTAGGAAATTAGAAAAACATTATATTGCATTCTATTCATTGATAAAGTGAATGAAACTAAATGGGTCATAAAAATATATTCCGTTTTATAGGGCATGAGACATATATAGCAGCAAAAGTTTCTGTCTTTTCTTTTTTATTTTTAAGGTAATTAAAAATGCACAAGC
Source organism: Tarsius wallacei (assembly GCA_963574415.1). Lineage (NCBI taxonomy): Eukaryota > Metazoa > Chordata > Mammalia > Primates > Tarsiidae > Tarsius > Tarsius wallacei. Next base: position 15,563 of record CAUYQG010045466.1, read on the forward strand.
CTCACAATTATCTGAGTAATTAGACTTTCTCAATTAAAAATGAGTGCTGATAAGATTAGCTGGATTTCTAGGTCACTTTGTTTTGCAGCAGTATTAGTTTATCCAGGTCAGAATCTTATATCTAGGGCTAAAGACTAGACAGGGAGTTCCTGTTTGCTAAGTTTGTATTTGGTGGGGAAAAGTTCTACCAGAATAGAAAATTAGTGAGAGGAGATATTTTAAACTTTGGAGCAGATTATTTTTTTCTATTAATCAAACCATTGCCTTTCCAATCAGCATTTAGATATGTAAATACAAAAACAAAGACATTCCTTTGCAAACAAGCATTTTCAGATGCTTCTTATGGAATTTTATGAATTTTGCATACTCATGTAAAGATCTATCAGAAAGATGGGAACAGTTACTTTCTACAGATAAGTGTTATTTAGAAAAATTGTTACATTTTTAAAGTGTGGAATGAGACATCCTTATGCCTTGTGTATATTGTTGCTCAATTCTGGGTGTTGAGGGGGGTATGTGTGTGCATGGGGGCATGGGGACATGCACATAACTATAAACACATGCAAAGGCATACACCTGTTTAATCGTTTAAGAAGCAATCGCAGTGAAAATTTTGACAAAAGGATACACTTTTGAACATTACTGGAAAAGAGAGTAGAGATGAGACCTAGGCTTGATGTGGCTCAATACAGATTTGGCAGTTGATGCCGTTAATGAAAAATAATAATAATAATAATCCAAAATATATTGTATACACTAATCATTGTGTGTTGATATAATTGTCATATGGCAATGTCAGTTAGGAAGTGTAAAGGATAATTTCCTCTGAAAAGAGTAGAGGTCCCTACTACCAAACAACCTTCAAAATAACATATCCTGGAAAAAGAAATAAGATTGGTATAGGGTGAAGGAAACAGTTTATCCCTTGGTGCCTGCTGTGATTCAAGTTCTGAACCCTATAAAAACAAGCACTGCTGAACTACTCCCACTGAGGGCGGCTCAGTTGGCCCACAAGCTGAATAGGCGGTACAATAGACCAGATAAAGCAAAGGTCTGGACAACAGAAAGCCCTATAGAGGGTATGCTAGTATTCAGTTGCTACTGTAACAAATTCCCCCAAAATTGGAAGCCAAAAACAAGACAATTTTTAAAAAATCTTTTCGTTGAGTAGGCCAGAAGTCCTACATGAGTCTCATTAGGCTAAATTCAAGTATTGGCAGGGCTTTGCTCCCTTATGGAAACTCTAGGGGAGAAACTATTTCTTTTTCTTTTCTAGCTTTTAGAGGCCTTCTTTATTCCTTGGTTCTTGGTCTTCTTCCTCCTTCAAAATGAGCAACAGCAGGTGTAGTCTTTGTCAAATTGCATCACTCAGACCTGCCCTTGTTCTTCTACTTTTAAGCATCCAGGTGACTAAATAGGGCCCACCTAGATAATCCAGGATAATCTCCCTATTTTAAGGTCAGCTACTTAACAACATAATTTCATCTGTAACCTTAATTCCCCATTGTCATGTCACATAACATAGTCACAGGTTCCAGGGATTAGGATGTGAACATCTTTGGGGAGCCATCATTCTACTTACCAGAGAGGACATTAAGAATGCAGACTTAAAAACAAGTCATATGGAATATTCAGTTTTCACTTTTTCTCTGATGTGATTCTGGTATTTTCAAGAATTAAATGTCTTTAGTGATGCAAATTATTTTTAAAGTGATTACTGTAGCAAATCTGACAAATTAAAATGAATATTTAAGCTGATTGGTGTCATATGACTTATTTCATTATTCCACTGATAGGTGGCACAGCAGCTCAAACAATTTCAAGAGACTGAGTTTCCAATGAAAGTCATCCTATTGCTCCACTTTTTTATTGGTTTAAAAACCACACAAGGAAATAATTATTGGATAGAAACTGAGAAAAACATTTCTCAGACACACAGTGACAATGTTTGTATTAATATAATATCACATTTTTCCATTCATATTTTTAGATATCTGCAAAGTATTCTTTGTAGTACATTCTTTTTTTCCATGGAGGTTTAATTTTTTAAATAAATCATCTACACATTCAATTAATTTTTAGCAAGGGCATTTACACATTTTTAAAGTTATTTTTTAAATAAAATTATTTTTAGATTTTATAGTCATCTGCATTCAAAATATTCTTGAGAAAATATTGAAATTTTAAGTATTTATCCCAACTATATTACAGTATAAATATGTGGTCACTTATATTTTATCTAAAAGTTACTTGTAATATATTTTCTCCTTTACAAGTACCGTAAAATTTTTATATATAAATCATGATCTGTGCATTTATATAGCTCTCTAATCATAGTGCAAGAACTTTTTCTAAAAAATATTGTAGAGTAAGTATACTCATTAATAAGAAAATTTATTGAGACAAAATATGTTTTATGTTTCTATTTTTTTTTCTTTTTTTGGAGTCGGAGTCTCACTGTCCCCCAGGCTGGAGTGCAGTGGCACGCTCACGACCACTGCAGCCTCAACCTGTTGGCCTCAGGTAATCCTGCTGCCTCAGTCTTCCAAGAAGCTGGAACTACAGGCATGCACTACCATGCCCAGCTTTTATGTTTCTAATTGTAACAATGGTTATCATAGACATTATCACAAGGATTTTTAAAAATTATATAATCGGAGTAGCAAGTACTCCACGTTTTTCTCTACATATGCTTTTGCGCCATATATAGAATTTTCAGTTAGAATCTGGCACTCTTACCCAACAGAACCATATAGTTTCTTTTATGAGATGGGTTATTATTTATTTATAATAAAGTTTGATATTTTATAACAGTTTATCCCATAAGAATGCATATAACTATCAGTTAGCTTGGGAATAACCTATTTAACATATTTCTGAGAACTTGTCTGCAACATCTTGAAAACCAAACCTCGCCAGG
>CAUYQG010045470.1:0-17904 GCA_963574415.1 Tarsius wallacei
AGTCTTACTCTGTCGTCCAAGCTGGAGTGCAATGGCGTGCTCACAGTCACTGAAGCCTGAAGCCGTGACCTGCTGGGCTCCGGCGATCCTTCCACCTCATCCTTCCAAGTAGCCAGAACTGCAGGCACGCGCCACCACATCTGGTTAATTTTTTGACTTATTGTAGAGATGAGGTCTCACCATGTTCCTCAAGCTGGTCTCGAGCCCCTGAGCTCAGGCAGTGATTTAGCCTCCACCTGCCATAGTGCTGGGATTACAGGCATGAGCCACTGCACCCGGCTCTTGTTAGAAATCTGGTGTGATTCTTGTTCTTGGTAATTTAAAAGTTTTCTGGAAGCTCTCTTTTAATTGGGAAGCCAATTTCCTTCAGTTCTGGAACATTTCTTGTATAATTTCTTTTTTTTCCTTTTTTTTTTTGAAGTTGGAGTCTCACTCTGTCACCCAGACTGGAGTGCAGTGGCCGCGCCCGGCCACTGCAGCCTCAGCCTACTGGGCTCTGGCGATCCTTCCCCTCAGCCTTCCAAGTAGCTGGAGCTACGAGTGCACGCTACCACACCCAGCTAATTTTTGACTTATTGCAGAGATGAGGTCTCGCCAAGTCGCCCGGGCGGATCTTGAGCCCGCAGGCTCTTGCAATCCACTCACCTCAGCCTCCCAAAGCGCGGGATTACAGGCTGAGCCACCGAGCCCGGCTCTTGTATAATTTCTTTGACCATTTTTTCTCTTTTTTCTTTTATCTTTCTGGTGTTTCTTTTATCTGAAAATGTACTCTCTGGCTTAATCCAATTTTTTTCTCTTACTCTTCTATTTCTACTTTTTGAGAGATTTCCTTATCCTTACCTGCTGGGGGTAAGAGATCAGGGAACTCACAGTTTGTTTGGTACTAGACTTTTGCTTATTCTCCCATATAATCTCTGTCCTTGCCTTTGTCGGGACTTAACAGGTTTGGAGCTGATCAGTTTCTACTGAGAACAAACCCATTTGCTGTAGCATTTTTGGAGAGGGTGCAGGGAGAGAGACAGTCGTTTGACTCTGCAAGATGGGAATCTCAGCCCCAGACCAGTGATTGATACCAAGCAGCTTGACTGGATTCAGGTCTTGGCTTATAGTGGCATCTGGTGTCATGGAAAGGTGCACTGATATAAATGAAGTATTGTCCTGGCCGGGCTCGTTGGCTCAGCCTGTAATCCCGCGCCTTGGGAGGCTGAGGTGAGAGAATTGCCTGAGCCCGCGGGTTCGAGACCCGCCTGGGCAGGCGAAACCTCATCTCTACAATAAAATAAAAAAAATCAGCCGGGCGTGGTAGCGTGCGCCTGTAATTCCGGCTACTCGGAAAGCTGAGGCGGAAGGATTGCCAGAGCCCAGCAGGTCGAGGCTGCGGTGGCTGGGAGCGGCCACTGCACTCCAGTCTGGGCAATCGAGTGGGACTCCAACTCAAAAATAAAAAAAGAAATATTGTCCTGCAGCTATGTATCCTCAAACAAGAACAAGGCACTTATTACCTGGAGCTTCATTTCCACTGTAAAATGAGCAGGTTGGAGACAGAAGATGCTAAAGAATCATCTTATAAAGTTATTTCTCTTAAGATTGTCTTCTGTAGTAAGATAGTTGGAAGCAAAGTAGGTACTGGAATTATTTTTTATTATCTTTTGATATTGTACCTCGTGAGAATCTGTCTCTTCCTTTGAAAAAGAAGGAAACAAGATCTGTTTCCTTTCCATGCCATCTTGACTGTTGTATGTTTTGTCACATGCTCTCTCCCATGTATTTTAAACGTAAGGAGTCAGCAGGGCCAGGGAGACTCTGTACCCGATTCTGTTTATTCTTTGCTCGGCTTTTAAAAAGTATTTGTGGTTAATAGCAGTTCATTTCTTCTTGATTTGTTTTCTCAAAAATTTATTTAGGATACTAAGTGAAGTTTAAGATTGCTTATAGTTTTTTAGTTTTAGAATACATCCTGTTAAGGATGTACAGGCAAAATACTGTCATACCAAGATCACTTGGCATAGTTTTCTGAGTGTCACTATTTTGACATAAAATTAGAATTTAAAAAAAACTTTAAGAGATATAATTCATATACTGTACAATTAACTCATTGAAAGTGTACTATCAGCTGGGTGGGGTGACTTACGCCTGTAACCTCAGTGGAGGCCAAGGCAGGAGGCTTGCTTGAGCCCAGGAGTTCCAGACCAGCCTGGGCAACATAGTGAGACCATGTCTCTACAGGAAATAAAAAAATTAGCCTAGTATGGCGGTGCTCGCCTGTAGTCCCAGCTACTCAGGAGGCTGAGGCGGAAGGATTGTCTGAACCCAGGAGGTTAGGGCTGCAGTGAGTCGTGATCATGCCACTGCACTCCAACCTGGTCAACAGAGTGAAACCCTAACTCAAAAAATAAATACATACATAAATAAAAAAGTTTACAGTCCATTAGGTTTGACATATTATCGATTTTTTTTTAAAGTTGTGGAAAAATAATATATAACAAAATTTGACATCTTAACCATTTTTAATCGTACCATTTCATGGCATTAATTGCATTCACCGTGTTGTTCAACCACTGTCTATTTCCAAATTTTTTCTACATCACTCCAAACAAATTTTACAGCCATTTTAGCAGGTTCTCCTCTCCATGGCCCCCGGCAACTTTCTATTCTACTTTCTCTTATGAATATGTCCTTTTTCTTATGCATTTGCCTATTTTGGATATTTCACATTAATAGACCATTTAGTACTTGTCTTTGTGTCTGGCTCATTTCACTTAGTATGTTTTCAGGGTTCATTCCTGTTGGTATGTGTCAGAACTTTATTCCTTTTTACATCTTTTTTCTGTATAATAGTCTGCTGTATGTATGTATTGTGTATGTAGAGAGGGTGCCCAAAAAATGCATACACATTTTAAGTATGATGTTTGCTCAAAAGATGGCATTAATCAAATGAATGCTAGTGTCATCCTGCGACAGGCAGGACAGTCAAAGAAAATGGCGGAAGCACGTTTGGGTGAACATCATATTACACATTGCTACCATAATTTAATTCAACTTTGAAAAGTAATACATAGATAACATCTCTTAAAATGTGTATTTTTTGGCACTCCCTGTATATATTTTTTGAGAGGTTGTGCAAAACTATTGTGTTTAAAAAATGGCTCAAGTGAATTCAACAGTTAATGCACATGCATACTTTATTTACATTGTTAGCAACAAAAGGTATTCTAACACATGGGAACTGAATAAGCTTCTACGGCAGCATGTTAAGCACTGGAGTGACATAAGTTTCACCAGAATGGGCAAATATTGCCCAAGTAACATTCTACTATTAAAGCTGAAACAGGTTTGAGGCCATTCAAGTTCAAGTATCCCCTTCCTACTGGGGATGCAGTAGGAAGTTACTTTCTTCTTTTCTTCTTCTTCTTCTTTTTTGGGGGGGTCAGAATGTCACTCTGTTGCCCAGGCTGGAGTGCAGTGGCACGCTCATGGCCGCTGTAGCCTCGACCTGCTGGGCTCAGGTGATCCTTCTGCCTCAGCCTTCCGAGTAGCTGGAACTGCAGGAGCACACCATCATGCCTGGCTAGTTTTTGTGATTTATTGTAGAGATGAGGTCTTGCCAAGTTGCCCAGGCTGGTCTCGAACCTATGGGCTCAGGCAATCCTCTCACCTTGGCCTCCCAAAGTGCTGGGATTATATACGTGAGCCACTGTGCCCGTCCCAGTAACCTTTCTCTAACTTGTGGTCTTAAACTTCTGTTTTTCAAAATCCAAGAGGAAAATACATAAGAAATTAGTACAATAGAGGTTATATTAATTAAGAGTAGCATACAAAGCTATAATTAAGATGAAGTGATGAAAGCCGAAACATCGGCCAGGCTCGGTGGCTCAGCCTGTAATCCCAGCGCTTTGGGAGGTCGAGGTGAGTGGATTGCCTGAGCCCGCGGGTTCGAGATCCACCCGGGCAACTTGGCGAGACCTCATCTCTACAATAAATCAAAGATATTTTTGTTCATTCTGCAGTCAGTTCCTTAAGAAATCTGAATCTCCAGGCTTTTGTTCCAGATGAGCATACTTTGCTTTTAATTTTGCTTCTTCAGCTTTCTCTGGGTTACTCGCTTTTTTTTTTGAAAGCAGGATTTATTGAGAGGACAGAAAAGCTCCCACAGTGGGAGGGGACCCAAAGGGGTTGCCTTTTTTTTTTTGAGTTGGAGTCTCACTCTGTCACCCAGGCTGGAGTGCAGTGGCATGTGGCATGTCATGGTCTGCAGCCTCGACCTGCTGGGCTCAGGTGACCCTTCCGCCTCAGCCTTCCCAGTAGCTGGAACTGCAGGTGTGCGCCACTACGCCCAGCTAATTTTTTGATTTGTTGTAGAGATGAGGTCTGGCCAAGTTGCCCAGGCTGAACTAGAATCCACGGGCTCAAGCAGTCCTCTCACCTCGGCCTCCCAGAGTGCTGGGGTTGTAGGTGTGAGCCACCGCTGGACCTCCCGTTTCCTTCTGCTTCCCGAAGGCTGCCGCAGGAAGGTGCATGGACGCAGTGCTCCCCTTGGCTGTGCTTCTTCCCCTTTGTGTGTTCTGAATATTAAGCCTCCGTCAGATACGTGCTTTCCAAAGGCTTTCTTCTGTTTTGTAGGTTATCTTTTTGCTTTCTTGATACTGTCACTTGATGCACAGATGTTTTTAGTTTTAATTAAGACCATTTTATCTGCTTTTTTTCTTTTGTTTCCTGTGCTTTTGGTGTCATATCTAAAAATACATTGCTAAGTCCCAGGTAATGAAGGTGTATTCCTATGTTTTCTTCTAAGAGTTTCATGGTTTTTAGCTTATGTTTAAGTTGCTGATACATTTTGAGGTAATTTTTGTGTATGGTGTATTTTTTTCATATAGAAATTCAGTTGTATTTTCTCCACTTTTGAGAGACTGTTCTTTCCCCACTGAATGGACTTTGGGGTCCTTGTCGAAATCAACTGGCCATGTTTATGGGTTTATTTCTGAAATCTTCATTTTATTTCTTAGGTCGCTGTGTCCATCCTTATGCCAGTACTATACTGTTTTGATTGCTGTAGCTTTGTAGTAAGTTTTAAAATTGGGATGTGTGAGTTCCTCCAACTTTGTTCTTTCTGAAGATTGGCTATTTGGGGTCTGTTGGCAGTCCCATTTGAATTTGAGAATTGGCTTTTCCATTTCTGTAAAAAACCCATTGGAATTTTGGTAGGGATTGCCTTGAATCTATAGATCGTTTTGGATAATGACGTCTTTACAGTATTAAGTCTTTCTCTATCCATGAACACAGATGTCTTTCTTTTATTTAGGTCTCTAATTTCTTTGAGCAGCATTTTGTAATTTTAGCATACAAGTCTTTCACCTTTGGTTAAATTTATTTCCAAGTGTTTTGTTTAGATGCTATTGTAAATGAGATTGCTTCCTTAATTTTATTTTTTGGCTGTGCGCCGTTGTTCACGCCTGTAATCTCAGCACTTTGGAAGGCTGAGGTGGGAGGATTGCTTGAACTCTGGAATTTGAGGCCAGCTCGGGTAACATCGCAAAACCCCCTTTCTACAGAAAATTTAAAAATTAGCTGGTATGGTGGTACATGCTGTAGTAGTCTCAGCTATTTGGGAGGCTAAGATGGGAGGATTCCTTGAGCACTGGAGTTTGAGGCTTTGGTAAACTGATTGTACATGTCAGCCTGGGTGGTGGAGTGAGCGATACCATGATTCAAAAAAAAAAAAAATCTTTTTCTGGTTGTTTAATTCTGGTACAGTAGTTCCCTCCCCTCCTTACCAGTGGTGTCACCTTCCACAGTTTGTTACCTGCAGTCATCTATGGTTTGGAAATATTAATGGAAGATTATAGAAATAATTCGTAAGTTTTAAGTTGCACACAGTTCTGAGTAGTATAGTGAAATCTTGTGCCCTCCTGCTCCATCCCACCCAGAACATGAATTATCCCTTGCCAAGCATTTTCATGCTGTATATGTGCCTACCTGCTAATCACTTAGTAACCATTTTGGTTATCTAATTGTTGTTGAATCAGTGCTTGTGTTCAAGTGAGAAGTCATAAAGTGCTTCCCTCAAGCGAGAAGGTGAACGGTTTTGACTTAGTGAGGAAAGAAAAAAAGATAATATGCTAAGGTTGCTAAGATCTACACTAAGAATGAATCTTTTATCCATGAAATTGTGAAGAAGGTAAAAGAAATTTGTGCTAGTTTTGTTGTTACACCTCTAACTACAGAAGGTATGGCTATGGTGTGTGATAAGTTGGTGGACAAGGCATTAAAATTGAGTGGAATACACGAGCAGAAAATATTTTGATTGATGGCAGTGTGGTTCGATACTATATGGGTCTTTGAACTTACCTACTATGGATAAGGGAGGAATTGCTGTGTATACTGACTTTTGTTGATCTTGTACTCTGCAACTTTGCTGAATTTGTTTTTTAGCTTCAGTAGCTTTCTTTTTCTTTCTTTCTTTTTTTTTTTTTTGAGTTGGGAGTCTCACTCTGTCGCCCAGGCTGAAGTGCAATGGCACACTCATGGCCACCCCAGCCTCGACCTGCTGGGCTCCGGCGATCCTTCTGCCTCAACCTTCCAGGTAGCCGGAACTACAGGTGTGCGCTACCATGCCTGGCTAATTTTTGATTTTGTTGTAGAGACAAGGTCTCGCCAAATTGCTCGGGCTGGTCTTGAACCTGTGGGCTCAGGCAATCCACTCGCCTCTGCCTCCCCAAGTGCCGAGATTACAGGCTGAGCCACCAAGCCTGGCCATTAGCTTTCTTACGGACTTTTTTTTGGTAATTTTCTCTGTGTAGGATTATGTCATCTGGAAATAGGGATAGTGTTACTTCTCCCTTTCTAATTCGAATGTTTTTTATTTCTTGTCTTAATTGCTCTGACTAGAACTTCCAGAAAAATGTTGAATAGTAGTAATGAAAGTGGTTATCTTTTTTGTATTTCTTCTTTGCTTTCTGTCCTTTTGCCATTGAGTATAGTGTTAGCTGGTGGCTTTTCATATTACTTTTATGTTGAGGAAGTTCCCCTGTATTCCTAGTTTCCTGAGAGTTTTTTTTTTTAATCATGAAATTGTTAGATATATTTAAATGTCTTCTTGTCTACTTTATGCTTTTCTATTTTTTATGTTTTTAACATTTTTAAAAAACTGTGAGTGTGTGTTAAGTATTATTTAAAAAAATAAACCTGCTTACTTGCAGTAGTGGCAGGTGGCTGTCTTTGGTGAGGATTGGGAGTAGGATAGGATAAAGTTTTAAGTTAGGATGGCATAACACGTAAGAATTAGATGGCATTCCAAATTGATGGAGAAAAGATAGGTTATTTAATAGATGTCGATTGAACAAGTGACAGTTAATAATTTGTTTTAAAAATCAAGGCTCTAGCCAACAGGATTTACTAAAATATGTTTCGAATTGAAAAGTAATTTTAGAGAAACTGAAAGAAAATATTGGTGAATATTTCATGACTCACAAATGAGAAAGGCCTTTCCTAGCATATTATTGGGAAAAGTAAACAGTAAATATTGTCTTTTCAGTCAAAGATTGTTCAAAACAACTGTTTAAAAATCAGAATCTTGTTTCACAAAAACATTAGACACTAAAACAGGTGACAGTCTGGGAAAACTGCAAGAAAAACCCCTCAAATACTAGTATGGTTGAGAATCCTTAAAAATTAGTGACACAATATTGTCTTCTTAAAAATGGGGATAGCTAGTATCTATTTTTTTTTTTTTTTTTTTTTTTTTGAGTTGGAGTCTCGCTCTGTCACCCAGACTGGAGTGCAGTGGCACGCTCCCGGCCACCGCAGCCTCGACCTGCTGGGCTCCGGCGATCCTTCCACTTCAGCCTTCCGAGTAGCCAGCACTACAGGCATGAGCTACCAAGCCTGGCTAATTTTTGATTTATTGTAGAGACGAGGTCTCGCCAAGTTGCCTGGGTGGGTCCTGAACCCACGGGCTCAGGCAGTCCACTCCCCTGGCCTCCAAAAGTGCTGGGATTACAGCCTGAGCCACCGAGCCCGGCCAGCTAGTATCTGTTGATGGAGAATTTATACTCTATTTCAGTGTGCATGTAAAAAAATGGTCTTAGTACTCAGAGCAGTGCTGAATTGGCTCTGTCTTCTGCCTATCAGATTAGCAAGACTGGAGAAATGAAAAAAATCATCTCTGAAGACTATATGGTTTTACTTAGACATTCCAATACTGAGTAGGAGAGCAATCGATATAAACTTTATGCAGAATTGGTAATATAGGAAAAGCTTCAAATTCTTATATTTTTTGAACCGGTTATTTAATTTCTAGGGGTTTATCATAAGGAAATAATTGTGAATCCACAAATTTGTGTGTATTTCAGTAAATACTGAGTATCTGCCATTTGCCAGGTAATATTTTAGGTTCCATGGTGGTGATCAAGCCTCAGGTGGTTTACCCTAGTGGAGCTACAGTTTTGAGGCTAAACAAGCATTCATGCTACTTGGATCAATGCTATGAAGTAATGAAGCAGGATTGTTGTGGGAATTAACAATGAAGGGGGACTGGGGGACTGGGCGCACTGGCTCACACCTTGTAATCCCAGCACTTTGGGAGGCGGAGGTGAGAGGATTGCCTAAACTCAGGGGTTCAAGAGCAGCCTGGGCAACTTGGCGAGATTTGTCTCTGCAATAAATCGAACAATTAGCTGGGCGTGGTAGCTCATTCCTATAGTTGCAGCTACTAGGAAGGCTGAGGTGGAAGGATCGCCTTAGCCCAGCAGGTCGGGGCTGTGGTGGTGGTGAGTGTGCCATTGCACTCCAGCCTGGGCGACATAGTAAGACTCTCCCAAAAAAAAAAAAAAAAAGAAGGGGGACTTATTTTGGTCAGAGAAGGGAGTGGGAAAGCCCCTCTCTGAAGCCAGTTGAAACTTCACTGGTGCTAGCATCGATTCAGTATTCCTACACCAAATGTCTGAACCGCAGTTTCCTCTTGTACTATGAAGGATTATCATGGAAACAACTCATCATTAGCAGAGTGATACTAACTTGTCTTATGAAGGTCTAAAACTGTCTGTATTAGTGAGGGAGCAGTCCAGTGATGAGTAAATTACCCTTCACAAAGGTAGGAAGAACTGATACAAAGGGCCAATAAGTTGATCTCTGAATGCTTGGCCTCCCAAAGTCATTTGTAACTTTTCTGACACCTCCTTTTAAAGTTAAAAAAATCAAGGATTGTTAAGTCCTTCTTTCAGGATCTGGATTTATGCTGAAAATCAAGATAACATAACATTTTTCCCCTTCTCCGGTGGAACTTTCTGTCTTCCCTGAGTTTGACCCTAGGATACTTTTGTTAGCCTTTTGACAGGTGTACTGGACCCAGCCCTTACCTCCTCATGGTGTAGGAGACAGGTGAGGTAGGATAGGCGGCACTTGGGGCATCCCACTTACTCTACACCTGTCCTGTCTGTTCACTGTGCCAGACTAGAGTCATGCTCAACAGGATTTTTTTTTGTCTGTTCCCTCAAGCCCATCCCTTAGTTCTGGTTTCACTAAGATAGTTGAGGAGGAATTTGGCTTCCTTTTACCTACCTTCTTTGGATTTCTTTACTCTGACGTTGAGAATACTGGGCACAAATCACATCCTATTAGTACCTGCTGTTGGCCTTTGCTTTATTTATTTTTCTTTTTTTTTTTGAGTCGGGGTCTAACTATTTAAAAAAAATTTTTTTTTAATTATTTAAAAAAAATTTTTACCTGAGCCTGCGGGTTCGAGACCCGCCTGGGCAGGCGAAACCTCATCTCTACAATAAATCAAAAAAATTAGCCGGGCATGGTAGCGCACGCCTGTAGTTCTGGCTACTCGGAAGGCTGAGGCGGAAGGATCGCCGGAGCCCAGCGGGTTGAGGCTGCGGTGGCCGGAAGCGGCCACTGCACTCCAGTCTGGGCGACGGAGTGAGACGCCAACTCAAAAAAAAAAAAAAAATTAAAAAAAAATTATTTATGGAGATGAGGTCTTGCTGTGTTGCCTGGGCTGGTAATGAACTCCTGGGCTTAAGCAGTCCTCTCACCTTGGCCTCCGGAAGTGCTGGAATTGCAAGTGTAAGCCATGGCACCTGGTGTGGCCTTTGCTGTAGATGAACAGTTGGACTCCCAGGGCTCTACCATCTGGAGGGAAGCAGTGTGGTTTGGTCACCTGTTAGAAGAGTAACAGGCGAAGGCAGATGAAGTGAAGTTGAAGAGGTAGGCGTCATGCTAGGCGGGTCTCTGGTGGGAAACTTGGATGTTTAAGAAATGTAATGGAAGCCATGGAAGGATCTTAAATTCTGGGCAAAGGCATAACACGATTTGTCTCAGGTTTTAAGATGATACCCGTCTGGTGCATGGATCGGATGGGAGGAACAATACACAGAGAGGAGCAGGAAGAAATTAGGCTTCTTAGTAGTCTCAGAGAGAGGTCATAGCAGGTTTGGCCGAAGCAGTGGAGATGTAGAAAAATGGATGGCTTGAGATGCATAGAAGCTAAAATCGACACAGGTCTTGTTGATGAAAATTTGCGCTTGAATGTAGAGTTCAAGAAAGATGAGAGCCAAAGATAAGTGTTTGAGAGTCAGCATGTAGTCGGCAGCCAGATTCTGTGTGTTACAGGTGAGATGTCCTCAGGGGAAAAGGTCTTAGATCCAACTCCTGAGCAGGTCGATACCAGGAGGAGCCTGCGTGAGGGTTGGAGAAGTCAGACTAAGGATGGTGTGGTGGCTGGAAGTCACGAAAAGAGCATCTTACGATGGCAGTGTGATGCAAGAATGTCTTCTGCAGGTTTCGTCAGAAGGAAAAGCTGAAGCAGATTATGTCGTAAACAGTGGGACTGGTTAAGTTATTGTAGTTCAGGTGCTATCTGGTCTTCCCTGAATAACTGCTTCTTCCCTTTATTCAGGTTTCTGGCCAAGTTTACCCTCAAAGAGGCCTTTCCTGACAACCAGTCTCTTTTATAGACGCTAAGATGCCATTGTTTGTGCCTCACCATTATTGCCAACTAAGAAAGAAAAAACACTGCCAACAACAAAGGCTATGACATTAGAATACTTGTGATTTGGGTGATGAATATAGATTTCCAGATTTGTTAAAATATAGTGTGCTGTAAATAATTGATGAAATACTATGAGATAATGTCTTTCTCCCGCTCCCTTTATAGCCATCTGTTTGCTTGTCACCTCTACTAAAGGGCAGGCTTTGTCAAGAAAGGTTTTTCGTTTACTGCTGATTCCTCAGGGTCTGTAACAGTGCTTGGTGAGTAGTAGGCACCATGAACAAATACTAAATTTTGTGGGTCTTAGGAAACATAAACTATATTTCTATTTTGGTATTCCTGAAAAATGCAGAATTTCCTAAAAGACCAGGTACAAAAGTGCAAAGAATTCAGATGGGTGGCAGAGCTTGTAACTTTCAGGTTTGTACTTAAATGTAATGTTTCAGTGGTTTTATTCTTCTGGGATTTTAACCTTATCAAAGATTGATTTTAATGGCACCTTTTTCCTTTCTTTAGAAAAGCTGTACGTTGACCTTAAAATTAACTAGAAATTTAGGAAAAAACCCCTTTAATTAGGTGGAGAAGAACCATAGTTATTCCACTGTTCAACTGTATTCATGGGATTTCTGTATTTGACATTGGGAGCACTGGGCAGAAATCACATTGTGTCAGTGCTTGTGAGTGATAATAGTAGTTTATTATAGAAAATTTGAAAACTAGAAAAAAATCCTTAAGTATAACATTTTTTTTTTTTTGGAGTCAGAGTCTCACTCTGTCACCCAGGCTGGAGTGCAGTGGCATGCTCACGACCACTGCAGCCTCAGCCTGCTGGGCTCAGGTGATCCTTCCGCCTTAGCTTTCCAAGTAGCCGGAATTATAGGCATGTGCCACCACACCTGGCTAATTTTTTGATTTATTGTGTAAGAGATGAGGTCTCACCAAGTTGCCCAGGCTGGTCTCGAACCCATGGGCTCAGGCAATCTCTCACCTTGGCCTCCCAAAGTGCTGGGATTGTAGGCATGAGCCACTGTGCCCTGCTACATGATTCTATAATCAGAGGTAATTAGCGTTTTCATATGTGCCTACTCAAAACATGCAGTTGAAAACATACTACTCCATAGATTGCTTTTTTTACTTAATATATTGATTTTTTTTTTCTCCCCATGACCTAGTATAGTTTTCAAAAATAAAATGTTTGTTTTCTGTCTACTGTTTTTCACATGGGTAGGACTTAATGTGGTATGTCTCAGCATTCTGGGCTTTAGAGTTTATGGAAATAAAGAGACAGGGTGTGACCTTTGCATATAACCTGAAGAATTCAGTTTTTGTTTCTGCTTTTTGGTTTCTTGGTGTAAAATACTACTCTGATCTGTAGAGAGAACAGTACATGGACCAGTGAATGCCCAGTGCATTTACAGATCTGAAGTACTTTCTTATTCTTCCCATAGCGGCTTACTCGTGGCAGGAGAAGAGAGGTTTCTGGTGTACCTCACCTCCCCTAGGGAAGCTGGTTTCTGTTTACTTTCTTGTAAAGTGAGACAGTGATGCCACAGGGTTTCTAAGGTTTCCAAGGCTGTTTACAAGTTCCTAGCCTCCGTGTCTGCTTTTGTCATGCTATTCTTGGTTTTATTTTTTTGTTTTATGATAGGATTTTTTTTGTTTGAGTTGGAGTCTCTGTCACCCAGGTTGGAGTGCAGTGGCACAGTCACTGCTCACTGCAACCTTGACCTCCTGGGCTCAGGTGATCCTTCCTCCTCAGCCTCCCTAGTAGGTGGGACTACAGATGCATGCCACCATGCCTGGCTAATCTTTAATTTTTTTTTTTATTTTTTATTTTTTTGTAGATATGCGGTCTCACTATGTTGTCCAGGCTGGTCTTGAACTCCTGGACTTAAGTGATTCTCCTGTCTCAGCCTCCCAAGGTGCTGGGACTCCAGGTGTGAATCACTGTGTCTGGCCTATGATAGGAGTTATAAAAATGTGGAATCCTAACCTTTAGAGTATATATGTATGTTTTTAGGCAATTTTTTAAACCTTTTTTTCTTTAACCTCTTCTTTTTGTGAGACAGGTTCTCATTTTGTCACCCAGCCTAGAGTGCAAGTGGAGCAATCATGGCTCACCACAGCTTCAACTTCTGGGGATCAGGCGATCCTTCCGCCTCAGCCTCCCAGCAGCTGGGACTACAGGCATGTGTCACCATGCCCAACTAATGCTTTCTGTATTTTTTGGAGATATGAGGTCTCACTATGTTGCCTAGGCTAGTCTTGAATTCCTGAACTCAAGCAATTCTCCTGCCTCAGCCTCCCAAAGTGCTGGGATTACAGGCATGAGCTACCACGCCTAAAAAATTTAATATTTTAACATTAATTTTGTTAGTACAATTTTCACTCCTTTTGAAAAAAGAAAATATTTCCATATGAAAAGTAAAACGACTTTTTTTTTTTTAGAAGTCAATGAAAGGATTCTATTTTGCGAAGCTGTATTATGAAGCTAAAGAATATGATCTTGCTAAAAAGTAAGTACAAACTGTAAACATGCATTAGTTTTCTAAAATCAGTGCCTTTCTTCATGTTCTTCTTTGAAATAGGTTTTAAAAAAATGTTCTTTAGCAATTCTTCCTAAGCGTATCCTGACTTGGCACGGCTTAAAGCAGGAAATTAGTCAGGCTGATGGTAAGGAACAGCCTAGATTCCATTGAGACTGAGCCTGCAGTGAGTATTTTCTGTGTGCTGCTGCCTGTTTATACCTAGGGCAAGCAATTGTTTGGCTTAAAGCACTTTTTCTAAAAATTGTCTTGGGTTAGAATAAAAGAGGGCTAAGCCTGTATTTTAATTTCTTCCTGGTTAGAGAATGGATACTTTAATCTGCTGAAAAATAACAATGAATACGACATTAAACAGTGATTACTAAGCAGGAGAATAGGTTGTGGAAAAGGTCTTTCATTGGACTCAGTATGTGATGTTCTGAGGCTCTGTCTCACTCTTAGGGCTGAGAACCTTGGTGATTCTGATTTACTGACTTGGCGTGGCTTAAAGCAGGAAATTAGGAGGAAGGCCCACCATTAAAGCTATTGATGGGAAGTTGGTGGTGCTTTATGCCAGCAAGCCCCAACATTTTAATAAGTGACTGGTTTCCTGGAAGACAGTTTTTCCAGGGACTGGGGGGCGGAGGGGGTGGTTTCGGGATGATTCAAGCGCATTACATTTATTGGGCACTTTATTTCTATTATTATTACATTGTAATCTATAATGAAATAATTATACAACTCACCATGACGCAGAACCAGTGAGAGCCCTGAGCTTGTTTTCCTGCAACTAGACGGTCCCATCTGAGGATGATGGGAGACAGGGACACCCGAAGTGTGTTGCTTATGTCCAGTCTACTTCGTAGTCTTGTTTTGGTTGCTGTCACTGCAGAAAACCCTGCTTCACAAAGATAGGATGTTGGAAGTGGAAACAGTCTTTTCAGTGATGATCTGACAGGAGGTGGAGTTCAGGCGGTATTAGCGAGCAGTGGGGAGCAGCTGTAAATACAGATGAAGCTTAGGTTGCCTGCCTGCTGCTGACCTCCTGCTGTGCAACCCAGTTCCTAACGGGCCAGGACTGGTACTGATCCGTGACCTGAGGGTTGGGGACCCCCGCTTTATATAGTTAGTAGCATTGGGACTGTTCAACCTTGTACCTGGCTTGGGTCTGGTCTGAGTTCTCTTAGGATAATGCTGTCACTGAATCTAGAGGATATTTACTTATTTTTGGCTGTTACTTGATTTAAGAAATGAAAATTATCTATATGTGGTACTTAGTAATTTTTCTTATGTTCAATTTTAGCTAGGTACTGTACTGTTAGAAATTATTTTCTTGCTTAAGGGGTATGTATTTCTTTTGTTGCCATTTGGAAAATTATTGCTTTTCAGTATTTTGCATTCTGATCACTTTAAAACTCTTTGCTATAATCACTTTCCTAATTTATGTGCAAAACTTGTTAGTGCTGTACCAAAATGTGATCAGTAAGAAAAAGCAATTTATATGTTCATTTCTTATGTGTGGATAACACTGGAAAAAGCATTTGGTAAATGGGGCATTTCGTGGTAAAATGAGTATGTCATCAGCTCCGTGTGTTGATTTGTGTTTTAAGTATTAACAATTTCTTTCTGTGAATACTTTTGAGTTATCTGCATACATAGTGGTAGCTAAGTGCATTTCTAAATTTAATAATTTTTTTCTATATTTTCCTTTAACTGTCCTCCATTTTCAGAAGTCAGCTAAATTTAGTAACGTAAAGATTATTTACTTTTGTACGGCTGTTTTAAAACAGATACATATCCACATACATTAATGTGCAAGAGAGGGATCCCAAAGCACACAGATTTCTGGGTCTTCTTTATGAAACGGAGGAAAATACAGATAAAGCTATTGAATGTTACAAGGTAAGTTATAGGATTAAAACGTAGCCTTTGTGCAGCCAAACACATGATGCCCAGAGTAACTTATATAAAGAGTAAGTTGAATATATTTTATGGATGGCATGAAAATAAGCATTGGTATCATAGTACCCTTAAGTGACACAGCTTGGAACAGATTTAAAATTATTTAATACCTATAAATTTTAAATCTAACATGGTCAGAAATGGTGTTCTTGTATGTGCTTTTGCATTCACTGAATAAAAACATAATTGTTACTTGATTCATTTTCAGAAAATTTCAAGACACTTGAAATTTTAACAACTTTGAAATGACTTGTCATCTAGGAATAGAGTTTTTAATGGGTACAGTGAATAACTTTGCATGAATGTGTATACTCATACATACTTGTAATTTATTATTTACTAATTTTTTATTTCTCTTCTAATGTCAGCGTTCAGTGGAGTTAAATCCAACACAAAAAGATCTTGTGTTGAAGATTGCAGAATTGCTTTGTAAAAATGATGTTACTGATGGAAGAACAAAGTATTGGGTTGAAAGAGCAGCTAAACTTTTCCCAGGAAGTCCTGCAGTTTATAAACTAAAGGTAAAAAACTAAAAACAAAAGGAGAAAATTTAAGACACAACCATTTCTAATATTTGGAGTTGAAATTATTTTTCAGTAGCAAACTTTCACCTGGGGTTTTTATTTCCTTTAATTTTTTTTTTTGAGTCAGAGTCTCCCTTTGTCACCTAGGATGAAGTGCAGTGGCACGCTCATGGCCACTGCAGCCTTGCTCTGCTGTGCTCAGGCAATCCTTCCGCCTCAGCCTCCCAAGTAGTTGGGACTACAGGTGTGTGCTACTATGCCCAGCTAATTCTTTGATTTTTTTTTTTTTTTTTTTTGAGTCGGAGTCTCACTCTGTCGCCCAGACTGGAGTACAGTGGCCGCTCCTGGCCACCGCAGCCTCGACCTGCTGGGCTCCGGTGATCCTTCCGCCTCAGCCTTCTGAGTAGCCGGAATTACAGGCACACACTACCATGCCCGACTGATTTTTTGATTTATTGTAGAGATGAGGTCTTGCTTGCCCAGGCGGGTCTCGAACCCGCGGGCTCAGGCAATCCACTCACCTCAGCCTCCCAAAGGTGCGGGATTACAGGCTGAGCCACCGAGCCCGGCTTCATTTTTTTTATAGCTTGAAAGTTTTGTCTGATATTAAAATCACAATACTTGTCTTTTTTTTTGTTCCGTTCAGTTGGAAGTTTGTTTTCTATCCTTTCACTTTGAGTCTGTGAGTGTCCTTTGTAGTGAGATGTGCTTCCTGGAGGCAGCATATTTTGGGGTCATTTTTAAAAATCCAGTTTGCCATTCTATGTCTTTTCAGTAGTGCATTAATCCATTCAGGTGGATTTTTAAATGTGAGCGTTTATCCCTATCATGATGCTCTTATAAGGCTGTTTCATGTTATTTTAACTTCTGGGTTGATCTATGTGTGTGTTTTCAAGTTTACATTTGTAACGTATGTTGTGTTGATTCTATCTTTTTCTGCATTCTTGGGAAGTGCATAATTGTCCTTTTTTTTCTTTTTCTTCTCTGCTCAATACCTTCTTGAGTGTCTCCTGTAGAACTGATCTGGAAGTAGCATAATCTTTTAGGGACTGGATGTTTGAGAAGGATTTTAATTTTCCATTATTGAGGAAGCTGAGCTTGGCTGTGTAGGAAAATCTTGGTTGAAATTGTTTATGTTTGAGGATTTTGAAAATTTGACTCCAGTCCCTTCTAGCTTGTAGTGTTTCTGCTGATAAGTCTGCTGTTATTCTGATTGGTCTTTCCCAGTATGTAATCTGGTCTTTCTCTCTTGCTACCTTTAGGATTTTTTCTTTTATACCTATTTTGTGCAGGTGAATTACTGTGTGTCTAGTGGTTGCTCTTCTTATTTGCTTTTTTTTTGGTGAGAATTCTCTGAATCTCATGTGTTTGGATGGTCACATCTCTAGTGAGATGGGGAAAGTTTTCTTGGAAAACTTCCTGGAATACTTGTTCCAAGATGTTTTTCATTTCTTTTTCTTCTTCTGGGATACAATCAGGCATAAGTTCAGCCTCTTGATATAATTGCACATCTTTTGGAGGCTTTGTTCTTTCTTTCTGAGTTTTCTTTCATGTTATTAACATTGGGGTTCATTCCATGTGTTGGTCTTAAAGCCCTGTGGGTTCATTCCATGTGTTGGTCTTAAAGCCCTGTGATTCTTTCTTCTGCTTGGTTAATTCTGCTTTCTCTGCTTGTCATCTTGTTATTTATTTCCAGGATGAAGTTTCTTATTGCCACAATCTCTGTTACAAGTTCTTTGAGAATTGCTTGTCTTTCTTGAGTCTTATTCACTCTTTTCATCTATTCCTTAACCCCTGTTGTATTCTGGGGCCAATCGTTGGTGATTTCCATTATTTGGTCTTGAGGTCTGATTTTTCAGGCATTGCTTCTTTATACACTGGGGATTACCTGTGTTCTTCCCTT
>CAUYQG010045471.1:0-52832 GCA_963574415.1 Tarsius wallacei
TAGTAACATTTTAGTTTTACATTATCATTGCATTAAGATAAGATTTTTGTTGTTGTTGTTGTTAGAGTCTCACTCTGTCACCCGGCCACTGCAGCCTCGACCTGCTGGGCTCCGGCGATCCTTCCACCTCAACCTTCCAAGTAGCTGGAACTACAGGCACGCGCTACCATGCCTGGCTAATTTTTGATTTATTGTAGAGATGAGGTCTCGCCAAGTTGCCCAGGCAGGTCTCGAACCCACGGGCTCAGGCAATCCACTCACCTCAGCCTCCCAAAGCATGGTATTACAGGCTGAGCCACCGAGCCTGGCTAAGATAAGATTTCTTTTTGTACAGGTAAAGTTTGGGCCTCCCTTTGATCCCCATTTCACCTGGTTTGAGATCAGGTACCCTTATTGATGGTATGTGTCCCCCCACACTGTCCCCTGGCAGTATCCCGCTACTGCCAATCCCTTTCTTATAATATTATGGTAAATGTTCAGGGTCCACTTATGAGTGAGAACATGGTGTAGTCAGTTCTTTGTTTCTGTGATGGATCACCGAGTCTTATAGACTCTCAATCCATCCAAGTTGCTGCAAAGTTCATATGTTTGTCCTTTTTTATGGCTGCATAATATTCCATCCATAAATATGTACCACATTTTTTTTATCCAGTCCAGTTTCAATGGGCAGCATGGTTGGTTCCATGTTTTTGCTACTGTGACTAGTTCTGCAATAAACATGCATGTGCAGGTATCTTTAAGATACCACCTAACCCCAGTAAGAAAGGCCATAATTAATAAAACAAAAAACAAGAGGTGTTGACAAGGATGTGGAGAAAAGGGAATGCTTCTACACTGCTAATGGGAATGCAAGCTAGTTCAGCCTCTATGGAAAACAGTGTGGCAATTTCTAAAAGAACTAGAAATTGACCTTCCATATGATCCAGCAATCCTCCTACTGGGAATATACCTGGAGGAACTCAAATCATCCTACAAAAAAGATAAGATTTCAGAATTAACCCACTGCCATTTGTTGATTCAGTTAGCAATTTAGCTAAGTGTGAGGAAGAAAAATGGCTCTTGACTATTTTTCTTTTAGAAATCAAGTCTGCCATGTTGAAAAGTGCTATCACCTCTGCCCACCTGTTCTGTCATTAATTATGAGAAGTACTGATCAGATTTTGATGTTTCTCCAGAGACACTTTCATCGTGTAATGCACATAGTTCAATTAAACTATGCAGATGAATGCAAAGTTAATAATTAAGGGAAGATAGTAAAACAAAGTATAATTATTGCCATTAATTAGATTGAAACCTACAGTATGACTTTTTAAAATTAATGGAACAGGTAGAATTCTACTCATCGCTTAATCATTCTAATACTAATCCCAGAAGGCATTACCATATTACCAGTTATCACTCTTGGCTGCTAGTGTTCTTTGGGAAAGACCTATCACTCCACCAGTGATCCTGACTTCACATGCAAGTGCTTTCATCTCTTAATCTTGCCTGTGCTGGCATTGGTAGAAAGTCATTTTTTTTCAATAATGTTTATATATCAGAGGCCTGACTAAGCTAAGGATGTCCGAGTTTTATGTCGACAATGTCAACTTCATGATTCAAATGTGAAAGAGTTTCAGGAAAGATTAAATTTCCTCTTGACTTGAGAGGAATTCCTATCTCTTAGTGATGAGCTCCACAGGTAAGCCTGATACACAGCCTGGCATTCCTTCATCCTTAGCACATTTATCAACTTCATAAACCTCAAGCACTTCCTCCTTAAAGTCCCACAATCTCTATGAAATCTTTCCCAGCTACTGCAGCCCACAGTGATCATTTTCTTCAAACTCCTACTTAGTGTCACATAGTTTAATACTCAATTGGTCTCTAATTACAGTAATTAGATCGTAAGCTCCTCTAAAGCAAGGATTTAGCCCAATGCTAGGCCCAGAGGCGGTTTCCGTAAATGCTGAGTGATGGGTTTGTAGTTCTGGATGGTTTCTAGTCAGCAGGACAACCGGGTGGATTAGCACTGCCGACAGGACTCTATTGCAGATTACTGAGCAGGCCCTCTGTCTACTGGCACTTTAGCAAAGGCCATAGCTACCAGCCAGCCAGCCAGCTCTGGTGGCATGACATAGACCCCCAGTCATTTTCCTCCATCTCATTTCTCCTCATTGGAAACCTACATTTTTGGACCTGGGCTTGCAGTTTTTCATATTCAGGTTTGAGAAGTCAGAAAGCACAAGCATTAGAGGGAGAGGAAGGTAAATTTTTTATATTTGCTTTGCTAGAAGCTGACTTTCCTGTGGAGGCATAAAAAATAAAAGGGAGGACCCGTTATATATTTAACAGCAAGTGCTGGGCTATGTGGAGATTTATATAACTCTTTTGCTAGATTAGTCCAGAAGCTGGATTAATATTTTAATCATATTCTCTCAAGAGGAAAGGCAGCTGGTGAGATTGTTGGAGGTGACATGCCAATCTACATAGAAACCAAGTGTGGTTTGGAGACCACCATGGAAATAATAACTTCAGTCATTAAGTGGAGAACTAAAGCAAAAAAGAAACCAGATAAGTTTTCCAGGATCAAGAAGTTATTTTTATTGTAAACTAACCTTAGGGAGACCATAGGGTTTATTATTATTTTAACATTTGAATTCAAATACTGATGGCTCTATCTCTTCACTGGTGATTGCTCTTGGCAACAGCGGAGTTAGCAATGAATGCAACAGAACATCCTTCATCTTTATTTTTTAGTTGTCATTTTAATTGTGCATATAAACTTGGTTGTGTAGGCAAAGCACAGCACAATTCATGCAGGATTTCTCTCTCCTGTGAACTTGACTTCCCAAGACTTGAATTCTAACAGTTGGCACCAATTCACTCGTATACTGAAATCTAAAGGAAAAGGCCCTTCTCCTTTGTTTGTTTCCTTGCAGACCTGGATAACACCAAATCTTTACGATGGTCTGTAGTTGGCACTCTTGGTAAACATCTGGAGTATAACCTGGGCTGGGTTCTGGGAAAGCCATCCTTTGCTTGGGAACTGCCATCAAGTGGAAATCAATGTTTAAATTATTAACTGGAAATCTGTCTGTGCTTCTGAATTTTGTAGGATTAAGACTGGTGTTGCGATACTCTCATGTGTTCTGGTGACCCTTAGATATTTTGGAAAAGAGGAAAGTGAGAGTCTCAGTGTTGAAATAATCAAACTTTGGAGGTGCTAAGGCTCTAGTCCAATGACATTGGCGGATGGCCCAGGGTGCAGCTGCTGAAGAAAGATCCCAGATTCCACCCAGATCCCCAAATACCATCCTTTCTGCCTGTAACTGAGCCAGTCAGAGGAAGAGAGTAGGGCAGAAATTTGGACTGAGATTTCTCTGTGGGAGCAACAGATTGAATTGATATGGGAGAAAGTTTGTATTGTTAACTTTTATAAGGTGGCAGTAAATTTCAAGGATTTTATAGTGCTGGCATATGACTTGGGCTGTACTTTCATCTGGTGCTCATTGTTTACCCTGCTTGGTCGGGTAGCCTAGCTGAGCAAGATTCTATGAGAAAGCGAATTGGAGCTGACTGTGGCATTGAGGCTAATATAATTAATGTCCTTATCTGTTTCAGCAGTTTCTGGGGCCACAGCAAAGAGGTATTCATAAAGGACCTGAGACAAAGAAATAGCCATCTCTTTCCCATCAGGAGGATGTGGAAGAAGAGAGGAGAGGACCCCACTTATGTAGAGGAGGGTAAGGTATATTGGACTTCCCTCCTGATCTCCTTACCAGAGGAGAACAGTAACACTTGCGGTGGACTATGGCTCTAGTGGTTAATTTCACTGGATTAAGATGAGAACTAGTCAAAAAAAAAAAAAAAAGGGAAGAACATTGGTGTCTAAGGGAGGGAGTCACTTCTTTGTTCATGCTATTATTTAGGTGGAGGTGGTTTGATTTCTCTCTGTGCTACTGGGCTGAACTGCAGTGTAAAGTTGAAAGTCGCTTTGGATTCTCTTTCTCATAAAGCCTGGATAAAATGGCTTGGAAGTAGCTGAGAAACCTCACTCTTGGCATTTGTCCAAACTCTGTGCCTCCTCTCCTTCTCTCCCTTGGGTATGGCTTTTCCTCACTTTTGAGTATAAAATCTGAGATTCAGTTTTTGGTTTCTACTTAGGATGCTATAGGCTGTTCTTAACTAGTGACCTGTTTTGAATCAAGGTGTATTAGTTTCAACTAGTTTAGGTAGTGGTTCTGTCTGCAGAATCTGGCCTAGTTAGCAATAAAGCTGACAGAATACAGACTCATCTGTTAGAATAACTAGTAATAGCTAATCTTTATTGACTGTTTATTGTGTGCCAGTCACAGCTCTGAGGGCTTTGCAGCTATAATTTTATATGATCCTTGCAGCAACCTTAGGAGATTTCTGTTCGTATTCCCACTTAAGGAGTGAGGTAAGAGAGGTTTATAGAGTTTAACTTGTTCACGATCTCAGAGCCAGTGAGGGCAAAACCTCCAGATTTAAACTCCAGATCTCACATTTCTAATCATTATACTAACTTATTTCAAGACAATTACCCAAATAGGAAAAGGACAAAAAGGATGCATGAGTGTCATTCCTGTTCTGCCCTCTATTGGAACAAAACCCTGTAACTTGGATTTATTCATGAAGCTAGCCTTTGGCTTCTCTCAGTAGCAAGTATGAATCTTTCTCTCTCTCTCTCTCTCTCTCTCTCTCCCTCTCTGTGTGTGTGTGTGTGTGTGTGTGTGTGTGTGCATGCGCGTGTGTGTGTGTGTGTTTAGCGAGGGAGGAGGGAGCAGATTTCTTCTAAAATGTTAACAAAGTAAATCTTATAGAAGGGAAAGAACTGTTTTACTCACAAGAACAGGTCCCAAGATACTTACATGCCAAATATACAATTGGACCATCATCTTGGTCCTTTAAAAAAAAAACTGGAAGTAAGATTGCATGATTTTGTAAAACTTTTCAATGAGACAGTCTTTGAGAGGGAAGGGAGTGAAGACTACTCTGAGGTCTTGTTCAGGATCCATAGATGAATTTTGAATATTTTTGCATGTTCTATCATTGTTTCTAAAACAGCAGCACATATTATCATTGTTATTGTTATTATTATCATTAGGTACTGTGCTAAGTGATTTACATGTATTTTCCCACTTAAATTGATTTGTATATGATAGATGCTACCATCATGTATCCATTATCTATTGTCACAGAATGCTGCTTAGCAAAAGAATCCATAAAACCTCAGTGACATACAAAAATAACTACTTGTTGCTTACACATCTGGTGTGATTAGCTAAAGAAAACTTCCAGTCTTGACGGTGCCGACTCAACATGTAGACTCACTGAAGACTGATTTAGACTGGTCTTGGTTGACATGAATGAGCCAATCAAGTCTCTCCACGTCTCTCATTCTTTGGTAGGCTGGGCTGACGATCTTCTGTTGGGGATTGCAGAGCTACAAGCTCTGAACAAGACTGATTATGTAAATCCATGTCAACATTGTGCTTGCAACCTGTCTGACTAAGTCCAAGGCTATGGTGGTGATCCTTAATGCACTCCATTCCTTGGGAAAGGACTGGAAAATGGCATGGCAACATGGCAAAAGGCATAGATATAGATGCGGATGAACAATTGGGCCAGTTTTTGCAACTGCTGGCATAGTCTCATTTTACAGATACAGAAACTGAGGTCTAGATAGTAAATGGCTTCCCTAGGGTCACATAGATATTAAGTGACAGAGCTAGAATTTGAACCTAGGTTTGTCTTTCCTCAAAGCTGGAGCTATTAATGATACACGATAAATGCAAGATTTAGAAACTAGCTCTGCCTCAAACTCCTTTCCAGATATGAGCAACCTTTTAACTCCCCTTTTTATGCATATTTACCAGTGAAAACAAAATGCAGCTGTTGATATCAGGTAATGTGAATGCTGTAAGGAGTAATTAATGTCAGCAAGTTCTCTGAAAAAGTACTAGGCATATGAGCAAAGAAAAATATAGACTTTTAAATCACTGTCTGACCTCATTTTACAATTTTATTCTTTAAGATCGCTCTCATCTGCCATAGTTTAGAAATGTAATAACTATAAAATATCTCTTTTAAAAAAATATTTAAAAAATTTTTTTAGAAATGGGGTCTTGCTATGTTGCTCTCACTGGAGTGGAGTGGCTGAACAGCACAATCATAGCTCATGTAGCCTTGAACACAAGCAATCCTCCCACCTCAGTCTCATGAGTAGCTGAGACTCCAAAAGTATTAGTTGGTCAGTACACCCAGCTTAAAATCTCATAACACTCTTCACTCCTCTCCCTCTCAAATCATCCTGACTGTGCTTAAATCTGCCTATATTAGCAGCAACTATAAAAGAAAGTTATACCCTGTATAAATTGCTTTTTAAAAAAATGACAGTAACTCTAATCAATGGTGTCCAGCTTTTTTTAAAAAAAATATAGTAACATCTTTAAGACTGTCCAGAAAGCTGTACATTTTAACAACTGACAAATGTAGACTTATATCAACTGAACTTTCAACAGATGTGTCCTAACCTAGTTTTGCTTTGTAGCTTGCTTGCTACTGTTGTTATCCTTTTATTCAGTCAACTTCATGACACATGTTTTGAAGAAACTTGAAAAGCTGTACATACTTCTGTTGACTCTAGAAGCAAAATAGTATAAAGGCACACACTGCTTGCCAAAAGTACATTCCTAAAGGAGAAATTCTGTTGGGTACTCTTTGGTTCTTGGCCCTCTGGTCCTGTTTCGGATCATTGACAATGTAACAGACATAATTTTCTGCTACTCAAAAAAGGACTTTTTTTTTTAGTAGCGCTCCATCAGGATTTTTGTGAATGCTCAGTGGGTGGGGAAGGTGAAATATGGAGTTAAGGAAGATTAAGAAGGAAATATGAAGTTAGGAAGGAAGACTATGAAGGAAAAAGGGAAGGGAATATTTGGAGAGAAGGGATACCTTGAAGATGAAGGAACATTGTCTCTGGAATGAGGCTAAAGAACAAAGCTAGTAAATTTCAAACAATATAGAAATGATGGGGGCAGACTGAGAAATTCAATTCAGATTCTTTGTGAACATACACAAGACATAATCAGTTCCTCCCTCCCTCAAGTTAAACAGTAGTAAAAGCGAGTAGAAGAGTCCTAGTTAAGTTTCTTCAGATGTAGGGGACAAGACATTTACTCTGGCCAACTTCGGGGAGGGGAGGTGGGGAGAAGCCTGGCACGCAGAAATAGACAATGTGGAAGACCCAAGTACAGGAGAGACAAGATTCTGTACCTGCCAGGATCTAAGGGGTGGGACTAGAAGACCAGTTCATGTTCACCAGGACCCTGCAGCCAGGATAGTTTAGTTGTATCCGTTTCCTTCTTTGGTTGCTCTATTCAAGATTCATATTTCTGGGAGAGAGAGTCCAGTTGGCCTGGTGAGGGATACATGCTCACTCCTTGGCCAGGAAGAATAGCTAGGCAAGACTGCATGAAGTGGGGACTGTGCCATTCTCCAAAGCACAATTGGAGTGCAACTATGAGATGCAGATGAACCTACCAACAATTAGCATTCCAAGAGTTCAGAGAAAGGAGATCCTGGTGAGACTTTATAGCCGAGAAGGAGTTCAAGCTGGACCTATAAGGATGAGTAGGAATGAGATAAATGAGGAGGAGGGAAGATGAAGAGCAAAGGCTTAGAGTTAGCACTGAACCAGATGTGCCCACCAGAGTCAGAATTGGTAAAGATGGAGATGAGGGATATTAACTAATGGTCCTAAGATTTGCTTCAGTAGAATAGTGAGGATAGATGCCAGGTTTAAAGGACAAACAAATGATTCGGATAGGGAAACTGCAAACGTAGCACTAACAAAATAGCAGATAATCAGGGCGAGCATAAGGGAGGCCTATGTAATTTTGAAATAAAATCATAAAAATAAAGTCTACATTGGAAGAAGCTTCTGGGCATGAGATTGAGAACCCACATAAAATGGTGAGTCTTGAAGAAGAGTAAAGTCCCCACTTGATCAGAGGCCAGATGAATGTTGAGATATCAGCATTCATTTAGATGATTTAGATGACACTTACTCTAGACATATCAATTCTTAGCAATACAAGGTAGAAGTCACTGCTGAGTGAAGGGGTGCACTGTTGACTGAGGACTGAAAGATGAAGATGCTTTGGAACATCCATTGTGGCCAGAGTGCAGAGGAGTCAACAAGGAGTCAGTAAAGGATGACTAAACAATATTTCTTCCTAGGTTAAAATTAGCATGAATTTGAGTTGTTTTCCAAAAGACTGAGTGGAAACTCTTTTTGATTAATATTCAAAAGCTACAGTTTCCAAAACTTTGAAGCAGAGTTTAAAGATAAAATAATTTATTCTGAGCCGGGCTCGGTGGCTCAGCCTGTAATCCCGCGCCTTGGGAGGCTGAGGTGAGTGGATTGCCTGAGCCCACGGGTTCGAGACCCACCTGGGCAACTTGGCTAAAAAATTAGCCGGGCGTGGTAGCGCGCACCTGTTGTTCCAGCTACTTGGAAGGCTGAGGCGGAAGGATCACCGGAGCCCAGCAGGTCGAGGTTGCAGTGGCCGGGAGCGGCCACTGCACTCCAGTCTGGGTGACAGAGTGAGACTTCAACTCACAAAAAAAAAAAAAAAAAAGATAATTTATTCTGGAATGTAGCCTTTGTTCCTAGGCTTAAAGGTTTGGAAATATTTGGAAGACAACAGAGTGGCACATTTCGTTTGTGATGTCTTGCATCCCTTATTTATCAATGGAGACGTTGCCACAGAAATTCCTTTACTCTATATATTTTTTATAAAATAAATGTATTACTAGAAATATCAGACATTGCAGTGTTTGACTTAGCACTGAAACAGGATCCTGTTTAGTCATACTCACCCTCCTTCTGTGCTGGCCCATTATTTATCCTGGAGTTGGCTCAAAAATGGATTAAAGGAGAAAGCATGAATCTACAAGCAATCCTTAACCTCAAATATTTGATCTATGTCATCGCATTTAAGTCATTCAGAATCTGCTTGGAAAAGACAAACCAAGGAGTTTGGCTTTTCTTTGCCCCTTTGAAAGAGTCAATATTGTTAAGGCTTATTATTAAGCCAGATTTTCTCCCATGCCTAAATTACCCAGTGGTGGCCCTTTCTCAGTCTGCTTAAGGCAATGCACAAACAATTATTTTATGTCATAGCTTCATTTCTTCAAAATTAAAGTAAACCAAATGCTACTTGCTCCAAAATAGGCCTATGAATCTTGTTTTAGTTTTTAAAAATCACTTACTATTTATCTGTTTTGTAAGTTTAAAATTTCATGTAATGGGTTTACTTACAATTAGGTATGTGAACATTTTAGAAACATGAGCTATGGGATATCTACCTGGCCTTAAAGAGGCCCTTCGGGGCACAGTGTGTAATTTGATCACAAGGAGTAAACTAGTCATGGATGTAGCTAATTGTAACAGCTTCAGTAACAACTACTACAAATTCTATTGGTTGAGTTTGTAGTAAGTTCTTTACAAATATTACCTACTGAATATAGATAATTATAATATGATATAAAATATAGACAATTGAAATCAATAATATACTTGTAAAATAGGCATTATTACAATGACCCATTTCTCAGGTGTGAACACTGGGATTTAGGGAGATGAGGTGACCAGCCTGGCATCACACAATTAGTAAGCAATAAGACCAGAGTCAAGCCCACATCTGGATGGTTCCAAAACCCATGTGTTCACCATGCGTTATTGTTTCCTTATTTAATAAATGTTCCCATATGTCACATTATGCTAGATTCTCTACCAGAAAACAGTACTCTTACTTACTATTTATCTTTAATTTTTTTATTAAAAACTTTAAAACTTTTTACTTAAAAGTAATTTTAAGCTTACAAAAATGTACAAGCAGTACAAAGAATTCCTGAATACTCAGATTCCTCAAATAGTAACATCCTACATAACTATAGAACAATTATCAAAATTGGAAAGTGAACATTGATATAATTCTATAAGTCTACAGACCTCATTCAAATGTCACCAGTTTTTCCACGAATCTATACCAGGAAGCTGTGCTGTGCTTAGCTGCTGTGTCTGCTTTGTCTCCTTTAGGGCCAGTTCATATTTGCATGACCCTGAGAGCAAGGCCCTCTTTAAATTTGCACCCTAGCTGCTTTGCTTGCTTTGTTCCAGTTCCTTGAATCTAGACCAGTTCCTCAGCCTTTCTTCCTCTTTCATGACTTTAACACTTTAAAAAAGTACTGGTCGGTTATTTTTGCAGAATATTCCTCAGTTTGGGTTTTTCTGATGTTTATTTATGAATAAATTTGGGTTGTGTACTTTTGGTAGCAACACGATAGAAGTTATGTCGTGTCCTTCTCAGTGCCTCATACCAAGAGGCACCTGATGCTGATTTGTTTAGTCATGTCTGATGTTAACTTTGATCATTTGGTTAAGGTAGTATCTGCCAGATTTCTCCACTGTGAAATAACCATTTTCCCTTTGTAGTAAGCATTTTATAGGGGAGATATTTTGAAACTCTGTATGTATATTCTGTTTTTCATAAACTTTTGCCCACTAATTTTATCATTCATTGATAATTCTTGCCTAAAACAATTATCATAGTATTTAAAAATGGTGATATCTTCCCTTCATTAACACTCCTACATTTATTAGTTTGAATGCTATTGCAAGGAAAAGCTTTATCTTCTTCCTTATTTATTTATCACTTATTATGAATTAGTTTTTTAGGTCATGGCCTCACTCTGTTTTCCAGATTGGAGTGCCGAATGGCATAATTACAGCTCACCACAGCCTCAACTACCTGGGCTCAGGTGGTTCTTCTGAATTTTTTGAATTTTTGTAGAAATGAGGATTCATTATGCTGCCCAGGCTAGTCTTGAGCTCCTGGGCTCAAGCAATCCTGCCTCAGCCTCCCAAGACTTTTCACCTGTAATCCACCATACTTAGCCTCAATAATTTATTTATAACAGTAGGAACTCAAGGGCTCTTATATTCTGTGAGTTATAGTCTATTACTGTCATCATGTATTTTGTGTGTTCAAATTTCCCATGCTTGGCCAAGAGAGCCCCTTCAAGTTGGTTCCTGTATCCTTCTGACATGTCCCCTGGTCTCGAACCCCTGAGCTCAGGCAATCCTCTTGCCTCGGCCTCCCAAAGTGCTGGAATTTCAGAGTGAGCCACCGCGCCCAGCCGCATTCAGCCATTTCTTCAACAAGCTTTAGTTTCTTTTGTTGAAGAATGGTATTTAGAAACCAAGATCTGAGTATTGGGTGTATTCATTGTTACTAGAGTATCATTGCTTCTCATTTCTCTTCATAGGAAAGAAACTAAAATGATATGTGAATATATGCACATATTTCTATATATATTTGTATGTCTCTCTTTCTGAATATATATTGCATATATATTAAAATCACTTCATAGTGATACCTCCAATGCCAATTCAACACCATAAGGTTTGTTTTCATTTCCATTTATAACTCCTCTCTTTGATAGTGAAAAAATAATCTCATTTGCCACAATATATTCACATATTTGCTCAATACAAGAATTCACAGAAAGTTGTTTCCTGTACCCCTGTGTGTGGCTTATTTTCACTTTACTCTTAGTGTATATTGTCAAAACACTGTTTTTCAAAGTAACCTAGGTTAGTTTCTTTTTGTCTTTCCCTTTCTGCATGATTATGTTATTTATTTGTTATTGTATAGTTAGATTTATTTGTATTCTCTGCCAGTTATCATTTTATTACCGCTTATCTCCAAATTTGCCCTTCATTACCTACTCTGCAACAATGGAGCTGAGTCCCTTAAGTGTTTCTCCTTTGTAACAGGATGATGTTACAACTGGTCAGCGAAGGGCACCGGAAGGATGTTGCAGGAGAAAGGGCTTCTCTCCCTGGTCCTGGTGTGCTGCTCGGTTTCATTGTCTCTTCACTCCTACCACGTGGCTGCCAGCAGTATGTGGGGAAAATCCAGTGCTGCTTTGTCCCAGCTGATTGTTCAGACCACAAGGTCCTTTGGTGAAATCTCAGCACTGGCCCTGGTGTGGTGACTATCTCAATATGGTTCTCCCAAAATATGCACTTCACATCTCAGGCCTCATGCTGCCCTGCTGATGAGCAGCCTTTTGATGTCCCAGGTCATTCCGTGTGCCCCTCTGCCATCCTTGGCCCACTTGCACCCTAGAGGGGTGCTTTTGGCTTGTTGGCTCTGGCTGCAATTCCTTCCTGCCAGCTTTCGCCTACAAACCAGGGGGTATTTCTTTTTTGTCTGGTGAGTGTGGAGCAGCTCTGGCCCAGAGAACCCACTAATTTTTAGCATTTATTATCTCCATCAACCACACCCTCTCCCATGAGATCTGAATTTCATCCTTAGGGAGATACTCCTTCCAAGTTTGTCCATTCATTCTGTATTCTCTCTCAGCCCTAGAATATTCTTTAGGACTCTCTTTACATCTATCTAATTATGCCCCTGTTATAGTTTATATTGAATTTCCCTGTACAAATTACTGCATGACTTCTGCCTCCTGATTGGATCCTGACTGATACATACTCAATTTTGAATTCCTTTTCTTATCCTTGTTGATTTTGCCTATATATATATCTTGAGTAAGTGAATCACTACCATAGTTGACAAAAGTCAGAATTATATAAGAAGGGTTACTCAGAAAAATAGTCACTTCTATGCTCCCCACTGTCTATTCTATCCTGCACTCATTTCCTCATTTTTTGCAACTATTTCCCACCTATATCTTTTATGTAATGCATCAATCTCATTGGTTTCTGGTTTATTCTTTCTCTATTTATTTTTGCACTTTGGGGCAAATATGTGTTCAATTTCTTTCTTTTTATTTCTTACACAAAAGGTAGTATGCAATTAATTTTTCACACTTTGATTTTTTTCACTTAATGTTAGATCCTGGTAAGCACACCATATCATTCACAGAAATCTTTATCATTAAAAAAATATAGCTGCATAGTATTTTATCTACTGGTTGTATTACAGTTTACTCACCTAGTCACTTAAGTGTATTTAAGCTGTTTCCAACCAATACTGAAATGAATAACCCATGCATATGTATTTTTTTAAGGAGATGCTTACCCTCTTTTTGTTTTTGTTTTGGATTTTTAAAAAATTTCAGTAGTTTTCATCTGGCTTTAAATGCACCCACCACCCCCACCTGTGCACATTGTACCTGATAGGTGATTCTTTGTCCATCCACCCCTTTTCCTCTCCCGCTTCTGAGTCTCCAGTGTTCATTATACCATTCTCTGTATCTTTGTATATCCTTAGTTTGCATATGTATTTTTGGGAATGTGTCTTCAGGGTGGATTCCTAG
The DNA here is from genome assembly GCA_963574415.1 of Tarsius wallacei. Classification (NCBI taxonomy): domain Eukaryota; kingdom Metazoa; phylum Chordata; class Mammalia; order Primates; family Tarsiidae; genus Tarsius; species Tarsius wallacei. Next base: position 13,360 of record CAUYQG010045471.1, read on the forward strand.
AAGTGGGATTGCTCAGTTGAAAAGTACATGAATCATTTTGTTAGTCATCAGCAAATTCCTCTCTAAAGGGTTGTGTCAACCTGTATTCCCACCAGCAATGCAGGAGGGTACCTGTTTCCCTCTATTCTTGCCAACAGAATGTGTGTTCATACTTTAAAGTTTTTACTTATCTGATAAGTGAGAAATACTATAGTTTTAACTTGCATATCTTTAATTGTGGGTTGAGTATCTTCTCATATGTTCAAAAGTCATACAAATGTATTTAAATGAATTGTCTGTTCATGTCTTTTTCTTATTTTTCTGCTGATTTTGGTCATTTCCCTCTTTAAGAATTCTCTAAATATTGAGAACATTAGCTTCTTGTCTGTGGTTTACACATATTTTCCCTAGTGTTTCAATTATCTTTTGCCTTTGTTTATGGTGCTTCTGCAATGAATTTTTTAAAAATAATTTTATGTAGTCAAATTTATCAATATTTTTTCTGGATTTTGAGTCCCTATATCACAGTTAAAGAAAAATTCGCCCCCCCCCTTTCTTTTTTGAGTCGGGGACTCACTCTGTTGCTCAAGCTGGAGTGTAATGGCATGCTCATGGCTTACAGTAGCCTTGACCTCCTGGGTTTAGGTGATCCTTCTACCTCAGCCTCCAGAGTAGCTGGGACTACAGATTTGTGCCATCTGCCTGGCTAATTTTGGGTTTTCTTTTTGTAGAGATGAGGTCTTGCTATATTGCCCAGGCTGGTCTGGAACTCCTAGACTCAAGCAATCCTCCTACTTGAGGAATGCTGGGATTCCAGGCATAAGCCACGTGCACAGCTCACTGCCCCCATCTTTTTTTTTGGTATGTGTACAATTTAAATGTCTATGTTCAGATTCCTGATCCATTTGGAGTTTATTCTTTTACATGATGTAAGATACAGATGTTATCTTTTTCCAGTAGCTATCTAGACTTTCCCATCTTTGCCCCAGCAATGTAAGATACACTAAATTGCCATATGTTTTTGGATCTCTTTTGGGGACTTTTTATTCTATCCCACTGGTCTGTTCATCTATTCATGTGGTCAGTCCCAGACTGTCTATTCATGTGGTCGGTCCCAGACTGCCTTATAGTAGGTTTCAGTGTTTGGTAGAATGTTTCCCTTCAGAGTGGTTCTTTTAGTTGATTTCCTGGCTATTCTTGCATGTTTCCTTTTCCATGCTAACATCAATAACAGCTTGTCCTTGATGGTTAAGTGATTCAGTCATGGGATGCCAAATTGAGGAGGCAGTTCAGGGTCCCAGAGGTATGGTTGCATTATTAATTAATAATTCAGCCAATGGGAGTCCATGGAAGAGACCTGGGCCCTGGAAGATTGAGGACCAAGCATCAGTAGTCCTGATAGAGTGAGAAAAACCATAGAGGTAGGTGTCAAACCCTATTCTGGAGTCCTGGTTGGGTAGAGCATCAAGATTAGAAGGTGAGAAGCAGTGGCCAGGCCCAGAAGCAGTAGGGGGAATCATAGTCTTACACCACATTGAGAAAGGGCCAGCACAATTGATATGGGGGCGCACAAGTTCTGAGTCCTCAGATGAAGTGAATTTGTATTATATATCTGGAAGAAAAAAAGTTCCAATACTCTGTTCAACTAGCCAACAATACAGACTTAAAGAGTTTTAAGTGTATTCGCACCTTACGTAACTCAGAAGTAAGGTTTGCTTTATTTTATTCCTAAAAAATCTAAGATTTTTCTTGAAGGGTTCAATAATTTGAAACTAAAAGTTTTAAGAGAATTTCAGACAGCCCCTTTCCCTCTCTGCCCACGCGTTTACCAAAATAAACAAGGCCACCCTACAAGCCACTCTCTAATTTGCATAGCAGTGAGAGCTGATGCAAATTCTCACATTTGGGGCTATTTCAGGTTTTGTGGAGATAGCAAAGGGTTCCTTTCCTTAAATAGTCTTGGGCATGATACCCTTGGCCAGGTATTCTTAAAAGAAGTTACTGCAAAGTGAAAATATTTGAGGAAATAAAATGTTATGATGAAAGAAAAATTTGGGATGATATTGAGTCTGATTTTTGCAGTAAGAAAACAGCCCAATCCTGAATGGTGAATTACAACTTGTGGCCTGGCTATAGGCTGTGACTCCCACTTTCCTCCCACACTGCTGCCTGCCACAAGGGCTGCACCATTTCTATGCTACACACACACACACACACACACACACAAACACACACTTCTTCCCCCTAGCCCCCTGCCACCCCACAAAAAACAATGCCTCTTTGCACCTCCTCCCAAGTTTTAATTGATCAATTAAATTCTTTGCACCTCCTCCCAAGTCTTAATTGAACAATTAAATTCTTTGAGTCAGTGTCTTGTTCTGTCACACAGGCTAGAATGCAGTGGCTCAGTCACAGCTCACTGCAGCCTTGAACTCCAGGACTCAAGTGATCCTCCCACATCACCCTCCCAAGTGGCTAGGACTACAGGCACGTGCCACTACACTTGGCTAAGTTTTTAATTTTAATTTTTTGTAGAGATGAGGTCTTGCTGTGTTGCCCAGGCTGGTCTCAAACTCCTGGGCTCAAGCGATTCTTCTGCCTTGATCTCCCAAAGTGCTGGGATTATAGTGTTTCATCTAGTGTTTGTACAGAATCCACACAGCATCTACTCATCAGCTCAGTTTGAGAAGACAGTTTGTCATGTGCTCACCCTTGCTTATCCCCATGCACCATCTCATTCTACCCTGCTTCCCAGAGCAGTCATATCTCTGATCTGTGTTCCAGGCCATGGACATTGTTCAGTTAATGAGGCTTGATAATGACCAATGAACTATTAGAGGAAATTGGAGAAAAGGGGTAGGAATTCAAATCTGTAGAGCACCAACTTTGTCCAAGGCCAAAGTGCTTTAAATACCTGTTTCATTTAATTATCAAGCTATCAACTGGGCATTTTTATCCTCATTTTTCACTTAGTGATGTGTGAGTCAAGATTTTTCTCACCTCCACTTGACCCAGAGTGTATGCTGAGTTACAGTGTGTGTTCGATTTACCGGCCCAGCACATAGAAGGTGCTCAGGGATCTTTGATTCTTAGTAGCTTAGTCATGGACTTTCAAAGATGCAAGGGCTGATCCCCAGATAATTATTTTCAAAATTTCTGGCACCAGCAAGTGTGTTCTGGTAGATTATCCCTGTCAGGCAGTATAGAAGACTGCCTTGTCTGACCTTGAGTAAGATTTCTCTGACTTCTCCAATTTCGTCTCCTCTCTTTTCTGAGCCTTTGGCTGACCCCATATTTAAAAAACCTCATAACATAATTTGGCCCTCTAGATTTTCTCAAAAGTAAGCCTGTCCCTAATGATTGAGCTTACTCTACATTGCTAAAATGCCAGCAAAGTCTGACCTCAAAAGTACTGAGTGTGCTTCTTTACAGCTGAGAATGTCATTCACATTTCGTTTAAGGATTCTTCCCTGCACGAGACGATACTTTTAAATAAGGCCAAATACAAATGAGTGTAAACATGCTTGATCTCACCAATCATTAGGAAAATGCTAATGAAGAGTAAGAGAAGTCATTTCTTTAATCCAGCAGATTAATTCCAATTTACAAGATTGTTAATATTCAGAGTCAGCGTGGATGTGGGAAAACTCTCACATATTTTAATATGAGTGACAATTGACAAACATCTTTAGGTATCCAATTAAAAGGGTTGATCAAGATTTGAAATGTGTATATTTGTTAGTACACTTTGATTTGTTTTCTATTGTTCCATAACCCTTTTTGTATCTTTTCTTTCTTTTATCTTGTGGAATTCTTACTGGCTGAAATTTGTTTCCTTAGGTAAGTTTTTTCATGTTGTATGTCCTTCACCTACTTTCGCTTTTGTCCTTTTTATTCTTGCTTGCTTAACTTGAGAGAAGGAAGCACACATAACCAGGTTGTTTTTTATTTAAGGGACTTTCCTGAGAGCTGCCCTCTTTCATGGGGCCCAAAAATAAATGGAAGATGTATCTTCAAGGAAAGGAATTAGTAGCTTTGGTGGGAGGCCTCGAGCACAGACTGACTCCATGCCATTCTGGGGTGTGAAACTGGGGCTTCCATGTGGATGTTCTCTCCTTCATCCACAGCCTGCCTGGCTCCTGAATCTCCTATCTCTTGTTGAAGACCCTGGGCTGTCCCTGGCCCACTCAGGACCTTGTGTGAATTACAGGAAGGCTTTGCCTTTGGCCTTTGGATGAAAGCAACCCTGCTGGCCAGTGGTTGGTGAGCAGCTGGTCTCTTTGTGTGAATTGTTATAGTTTTGCTTGGAAACCAGAGCAGGGGCTTGATTCTAGCTCCTTCCATTCACCCTCTGGGGGACAGACATGCTTTTGCAGGGCCCCACCTGGACCATCTTACCCGGGGTCCTACAAAGGATGCTGGTTTGTCTTTCTGAACCAATGTGAAATTGACGCTTTGCCTGAGCTGTAATGTGGTCCTCAGACTCCCTCCCCACTTCAGTCTGGGCTTTAGAGGTTTTGGCAGATATACTCAGGAGTTTTGTTTGGGGCACGGTCATTTTTTGTTTCACAGACAGAATTTTCTTCCATGACTTTTTAAATTTTATTATTTATTTATTTTTCTTTTTTATTTATTATAAAGATGTGGGGTACAATTCAGGGTTAGGTATACAAACGTTGATTATGCAGGTACCCTTGTTGATGAGGTATGCCCCTCCCTCCCCTTGCAGTTTCCCTCAACCGCCAATTCCACCCCCCTCCCCTGAGAGGTTCCCACTACTGCCCATCCCTTTCTTACAGTATTATAATTGTTCAAGGTCCGCTTATGAGTGAGAACATAGGGTACTCTGTTCTTTGTTTCTGTGATAGATCACTGAGTATGATCGACTCCAAATGCATCCAAGTTGCTGCAAAGTCCATATGTTTGTCTTTCTTTATGGCTGCATAATATTCCATTGTGTATATGTACCACATTTTTTAAATCCAGTCCAGCTTCGATGGGCAACATGGTTGGTTCCCTGTTTTTGCTATTGTGATTAGAGCTGCTACAAACATACATGTGCAGGTATCTTTTTTGTAGAATGATTTGAGTTCCTCTGGGTATATTCCCAATAGGGGAATTGCTGGGTCATATGGAAGGTCAGTTTCTAGTTCTTTCAGAAATCGCCACACTGTCTTCCAGAGAGGTTGCACTAGTTTGCATTCCCACCAGCAGTGTAGAAGCGTTCCTTTTTCTCCTCATCCTTGCCAGCATCTGTTGTTGTTTGTTTTATTCATGATGTCCATTCATACTGGGGTTAGGTGATATCTCAAGGTGGTTTTGATTTGCATTTCTCTGATGATGAGTGAGGCTGATCACTTTTTCATGTGTCTGTTGGCTGCCCGTATATCTTCTTTTGAGAAGTGTCTATTCATGTCTTTGCCCACCTTTTAATGAGGCTGTTTGTTTTTTTCCTTTTGGTGCATTTGAGTTCCTTGTAGATCCTAGATGTTAGGCAAATATTTTTTCCCATTCTGTGGGCTGTCTCCCTGCTCTCTTGATGGTTGCTTTTGCTTTGCAGAAGCTCGTTAGTTTGATGAGTTCCCACTTGTCTATCTTATTTCTTAAGGAATTAGCCTTTAGGGTTCTGAATAGGAATTGGTTGTCAGTTTCAATTTCCATAAGGGTGTCTCCTGTGTTTTCTAATATTTTTATAGTTTGAGGTTTTACATTTAGTTCTTTGATCCATTTAGAGTTAATTTTTGTGTAGGGGTCCTGTTTCAATCTTCTGCATGTGGTCGGCCAGTTGTCCCAGCACCATTTTCTGAATAGGTTCTCTTCTCCCCAGTGGTTGTTATTGGAGGCTTTGTCAAAGATGAGTTGGTTGAGGAATTGAGGCTTTGCTTGCAGAATCTCTACCCTGTTCCATTGGTCTATGTGCCTGTTCTTGAACCAATACCAGGCTCTCTCGGTGACTGTAGCCTTATAGTAAAGTTCTGGAAGTTTCAATACCTCCTGCTTTGTTTCTTTTGCTAAGGATTGTTTTGACTATTTGAGGTGATTTATTTTTCCATATGAATTTCTGTATTGTCATTTCTAGGTCTGAGAAGAATGATGTTGGTAACTTAATGGGTATTGCATTGAATCTGTAGATTGCCTTTGGTAGGTTGGACATTTTAGCAATGCTGATTCTTCCTATCCATGAGCATGGAATATTTTTCCATTTGATTGTGTCTTCTTGGATTTCTTTGAGCAGTGTTTTGTAGTTCTCATTGTAAAGATCTTTCACTTCTCTGGTTAGGAAGGTGCCGAGGTATTTCTTTTTTTTTTTTTTTTGGCTATTGTGAATGGGATTGTACTTTTAATTTGGGTCTCTGCCTGCTTGTTGGTGTATAGGAATGCAGCTGTCTTTTGCACGTTTATTTTGTACCCTGAGACTTTGCCAAAGTCCTTTAACAGTGTAAGCAGGTTTTTGACAGATTCTTTTGGATTTTCAAGGTATAGGATCCTATCATCAGCAAAAAGGGATAACTTGACTTCCTCTTTTCCTATTTGGATACCCCTGATTTCCTTCTCTTGTCTAATTGCCCGAGTTAGGACTTCCAACACAATGTTGAACAAGAGGGGTGAGAGTAGACAGCCTTGTCTTGTTCCAGTTTTCAGGGGGAAATGTTTCCAGTTTCTGTCCACTTAGCATTATGTTAGCTGTGGGTTTATCATAGATGGCACTTACTATTTTGAGGTATGTTCCTTCTATACCTGGGTGTTTGAGGGTTTTTATCAAGAAGAGATGCTGGATTTTATCAAAAGCTTTTTCTGCATCTAATGAGATAATCATGTAGTTCTTGTTTTCACATCTGTTGCTGTATTTAATTACATTTATGGTCTGCAAATGTTGAACCAGCCCTGCATCCCGGGGATGAAGCCTACTTGGTCATGGTGGATGATTTTTGAGATGTATTTTTGGATCCGATTTTTTAGAATCTTGTTAAGGATTCTTCCATGAGTTTTAAGAGAGAAGAGTAAAGTAAAATCCCTGTTTCTTCTACCATGTTTAACCAAAAGTTTAATTTCATAAACATAATGAAATTTACTTGAAATTGTCCTTCATTTTGTGCTTTTTTTGACACTCTCACACTCATAACTGGTTTGTGTTAGTCACACACACTCAGCACAGAGAAAACATGTACTTAGATTGCTAGTTACACTATATTGTTCAAAACCACTTTTTTCTTGACTTTTGTGTCAGCAAAATATTCCCCAGTTGTCTTTGGTTCCTATTCCTGTACTCTTTTCAATGTTCTTTTGCAGTTTTCCCAAGAATGCAGCCGTCTGGGGAGGTGTATGAAAGGGTTCAACATTTAGATCATGGAATAATTCACCCATTTCCAATACACAAATCATATATTACTTAGTTTTAGAATTCCAGTTGACTGTGATGACAATTTTAGCTAACCTGTTGGTCACTGGCAGGCTTGATCTGAGTTAGGCTGTAGCTATCTGTGTTTCCATATAATAGGGGAAGAAAAAAACCAAACAAACAACTACTTGGTAAAGGCCAGTTTTGTTGAGGATTTTTTTTTTTTTTTTGGTGCTTCTTTTTAATTTCCATTTTACTAGGTTGTTCACTCCAGTAAGAAACAAACCAGTTTATATTTGGTCACATAGGTAAAGAGTTGAGTGTGGAATCCATGTTCTTGGGTCATTTTTTTCTGATTTATTCTGGTATCTTACATATTGCCATTCTGGGCAGTTGATTTTGTTTGTAGGCAGTCACTAGTTAGAAGAACTCTTGAGCATCTTTCTTCCCTAAAGGCTAAGTTTTGGCATTAGAATGGGCTCAGTTTCTGACTGTGTTCACAACCCTCCTATCAGATGGTCCCAGCACACCAGGACAGAGGCGCCTTCTCTTGTGTGAGGCAGTCTTTCCTCTCCTACATAGATTTTGTGACCCAGATTTCTGAGTTTAACCAACAGCCCTATTTGTAAATACCTTCAAAAGAACACCTCAGTGTCCCTGGGATTATACTGGGCCATTATTTATTATTTTGTAACTTTGGTGACAGAGCAACTTTTTCCTTAGGAGAGAGGCGTTTTCTTTTAAAAAAATAATATTCTTTGGTTTCCAAGTTACCTTTTATAAAGAGAAACCATAAAAATGCATTCATTTATAAGGAGGCAGGGTAAAGAGATTATAAAAGTTATATATGTTTTAATACAACAGTGGTGACAATGGCTTAGTGCAACCAGCATCGTCTGGGACTGTGTAAAAAAAAATATATCGGTACCAAACAAATCACTCTTTAAGGGGAAGAAGTAGAGAGTAGTGGGTACAGAAGGCATCTTGTTTAGGTGGAAAATGTAAAAAAGTCAGCCTGCTGCCTCAGGATTTTGCTGAATGTTCTAGATAGAGCCAGGATTGCAGTGAGAATCACCTCAAAAATGCTCACAGTCTAGGGCATTTGGAATTTGTATTGAGGTGTAATTGAAGCTAAGATGTTTTCCAAAACTACTAACATTCCATAGCAGAAAGTTGGGGAGCCAGCATACTAGGCTGCTGGGGCTGGAATTTCAGGGAAGCTGAGGAAACGAGAATCCAAATCCAGGCCTGGGAGCCGATGGACCATTCGAAGCCCCTGGGGGTTATGCATAGCTTAGGAGTTTTGCTTGTTCATTTGTGTGTTTACACCCCTGAAACAATACAATCTCAAGTTATTGACCTGTTAAGCAATAGCCTTGCCAGTCTTGCTAAGACGTATCACACTTCTATGTTTCTTCAAAGCATGATGAAAAAAATAAAAACTTTTCTAGATGTTTAAAGCAGGGATAGCTTTAAAAACCTCCATTGCTGTACTGAGCAGTTGGCAGGGTATGTTCCTGGGCCCGTGGAGGTTTGAAAGCCTAGAAATCCTCCTTTTAAAACTATGCATGCTTTTTGTGTTTCGTTTGTGTTATTTATTTCCTAGCTGTCTGCGGGGACTTCTTGGTGCTCTGAGGGTCTGGCCTACAGCTCCTGGACTACAGAAACTTCTCTTTATTTCTTTGTGGCTCCCAGGTTTCTGGGAACTTGCAAACCCTTCAAACAAGCTTGTTAAGGTTATTAAACAGGAGACAGAGACATCAGCAAAGGCCAAAGGGGACTTGCTGCAATCTTTAGTGTGGCCCACAAGAAAGCTATTTTTGCACCATAGCTACCTTTCTTGCTTACTTCCTGATTTCTGCCTATGTTTTGTGTAGATGAGAGTTTTGGATAGTTTAAGATAAATTAGGAATCACTGTAATTGGAAGGAAGAGGATGAAAAAAATGGTGAAAGCAATATCGTATTTTGTGTTTGGAGCTTGTCTTATATCTGATCACAGCAAGGAATAATTTCCTATACTACTTTAGTGCCAAGTGGCTAAGCATTAGAAGAATTGGGGTCGAATCTTGGGGACTGGGGGACTGTAGAATCCCCAGAGCCACTTTGGGTAGCTTTGGATTAGGTGAATTATAGAAGGAAGTATGACTTTCTGCCCTGGTTCTGTTGCTACCTCAAAAATTACCCATTTACTCTGGATCTGTTTCCTTAATTGTAAGTTGAAAGATTTAGAAGAGAAAATAGATTCTTCATAGCTTAACATTTTGAGTGGTGTAGGTGTTTCTATGTAAAGTCTTCTAAAATGTAGGACTCTTGGCAGATGGCCAAATGGTAAATACCAGATCCAGTACCATCCTGAGATCATGTATCAGGACAAGAGCAACTAAACAAATTACCTGGGTCTCTCTCATCAACCCAGACTTGACAGAAAAAGACAGGCAAGATTAGAGATGAGTACTACCTTTCTGGCACGGTAACCTTTTAACCATATCCATTACACAATGGAAGATAAGGTACTTTCTCTGTTGGGCCCCCAAGATGTGTCAGAATTGATGAAGAGGAATAATTATGATACATTCCTGACCAGCTAGGCTCTGGCTGGTATTTCCTGTGCTGCTTGAATTTTATAATCCTCTTTCTGGCCCTAAAAATGTTAAATCTCATTCTGTATGTTCCAAGATGGTCCACGTTTCTTAATTTTCTATCCCTTTAGACTTTGCCGCTTGCATGCTGAGTGTGAAGGGATATCTCATTCTGAAAATCTTGAGCAGCTTTTGTTTTTAACAAAAAAAACTGCAAAATTCATAAATTGTAAAAAAAAAAAAATCAAGATGGGTGGGGAAGCACATTTCACTTTCAGCATATTGTCAGAAATGAGTGAGCTTCAGTCTGGAGACATAATCTTGGCCATGAAATGATGGTTTGATGCACGTGATTTGATCTGTCACAATGATGAGAAAAGGCAGATTGGTTCTTCCTGAGAGGGTCTGGGGACCTCCTGAGGGTGGAGGCTGGTTTGGAAGAAGAGCTGAGATTTCCCTCTCTCCCTTTCAGTCTGTGTTTGCAGAATGCTTGCCAAACACGGTGTTTTAGAAGAGCCACTGAGAACACTATGCACTATGGAGAATGTATTGTATTTTAAGATTGGATGTCATTCATGACCACACACACGCTTAGGAGATGGAGTATACATATGTTATTTAGATATTCATGGCACGGCAACAATACTTGGGAAAATATATGTGTGGAAGGTTTTAGAGACTCTATAAGATTCAAAAATTTCTGTGTGGGTCCGTCTGCCTTGTAGGTCCCAGGTACATACCTGGTTTCTGGTCAGTTGTCAACTATTCACCAATATCTCAGGTGCTCTGTGCACTTCTTGGATTAGCTCCTAGGGTCTATTCATACACTGTGTCTATGTGTTGAATTATAAACCTACTCTACCTAAATTTCCTATGACATACAGTGGGGAGACCCCCAAAAACCCAGGATTTATTTACAAAAATTGTGTATTTCTTCTTACATGTTTAAACTTCAGTCACCTTCAAAGTACTCTCTGTTTGATGCAATACACCTATTGCAACACTTTTTCCACTGCTCAGAACGGTTTTCTTTTGAGCTGGAGTCTCAGTCTGTCACCCAGGCTGGAGTGCAATGGCATGCTCACGGCTATACAGCTTTGACCTGCTGGGCTCAGGCCATCCTTCTACCTCAGACTTCTGAGTAGCTGAAACCACAGGTGTGTACCACTATGCCCCACTAATTTTTTGATTTCTTGTAGAGATGAGGTCTTGCCAAGTTACCCAGGCTACTCTCGAACTCCTGGGTGCAGGCAATCCTCTCAACCTCCACCTCCCAAAGTGTTGGGATTACAGGTGTGAGTCACCACATTGGCCCAAAATAGTTTTTGAACTCATCAATGTTGATGTCTTTTAGTGTTTCTGCTGTTTTGTGTTTCAACTCTTCCACATTGGCAAAATGTTTACCTTTGAGGACTTTTTTTCATCTGAGGAAACAAACAAACAAAAGTCACTCAGGGCCAGACAGGCTGAATGGGGAGGGTGGGGCTCAGGGGTCATGCTGTTTTTGGTCAAAAACTGCTGAACACTCAGTGCGGTGTGAGCAGTGTGCTTATAAATAAATCATCATGAAATGGGCAAACACTTTGAAAGAATCTCCAAAACATTTCACTGAAACTGAACGCAGCTTCTCACAATAATGCTAGCTGGTACACTGATGCCAATGGATTCCTAGAGCACTTACCTTGTGGGAGAAGCCTGTACTTTCAAGGGGGCATGCCCTCCAAAAGATAATTCTGGTTTTTTGGGGTCCTACCTTGTATAACTATTTCCATGCTTTCCTATGACATATAACAACAATAAAGTCCAATTCTTTGCTATGAGTCACAAGGCCTCCTATGATCTGGCCCCTGCCTGCACCTCCTCACCTGTACCTCTCCCTCGCTATTACTTTCCTTCTTAGCCACCCTGACCTTCTTTCTGTTCCTAGAACACGCCAATCTCATTTCCTCAGGGACTTTGCACTTTCTGTTCTCTCTGCCTGGAGGGCACATCTCACTTTGGAAGGCTGGCTGTTTCTCCTCATTTTGGTTCTTTCTCACATCACAACCTCAGAGAGGTCTTTTCTAATTTCTCTATTGAATGTTAACACCATCACATCATCACACAAATGTTTTATTTATTTATTTATTTTCAAACATCACTCTCAGATCTGATCTTCGTTGATGGACTTGCTATGTGTCCGTCTTCGTTGATGGACTTGCTATGGAGTGCAAGCCCATGGCAGTGGGGACATTGCCGGCATTTTCCAAAGCTCTACACTGGGTCCTAGAAGAGTACCTGTCACAGAGTGGTGGCCAGGTTCACACTTGTAGACTTAGTAATTGCACATGTGCTGACTACAAAACCGACTTTATGTCTGGAGAGCCAGAACAATGAGCAAAAAAAACCCCACTGAACTACCAAAAATTGCTCCTGAAAAATGCTCCTCACCAAGTTACAAAGTCATGCTTCCTGGGAGATTCACATCGCGTGCTTTTGGAGAGATGCAAAAGTACCCCTCTGGAATTTTCCGCATCCGCTTGCCCCCTCCTGTCCTTGTCCCCTTGTGACTCTCTCTGTCTCTCTCCTCTGCATGGTGTGCTCTACTGGCCTCTTCCAATGCCTGACTCAAAACTCGCCTCCCCAAGGAAGCTGTTGGCAGAAGCCTCTCCTTCCTGCCCCCCTTCACACTTCTCCTCTGCGTGCTCTCCTCTCTCAGATGGCTCCCAGTTTATGAATTTGCATTTGGCCGATTTCCTTTTCTAGAAAGGCTACTTTTTCCTTTGGTGTGTTGGCAGGGAGGAGGAGGATAGACGAGGGCACTCCCTAATCTTATTTTCAGGTATTTAAGTGTAAAACTTTGTGATTTTTTTCCCCCCTCTTCAAATATTTTCTTACTCTATTAGCTTATTAGCTAGGTTAAGAAGCCACCTGGGTCTCCTATTTAAGTATGCCTGCTGTCATCTTCAGAAAGATAATTTGTTCCCTGAGAAAAGCAACAACATCATATTTGTCCCCACCTAAATTATTAAATGCACAGTAAGAGTATATCCATTCAAAATAGTCTGTCCTCTCCAGTAAGGACAGCGCGTGATTCCACGTTCTTTCATGATGTCACTACTGTGAATCCCAGACTTGGAAGGACTTCTGAGGTACTGTTTGCCAAACTCCCACTTCAGGAAAGACCCTGTGAAAGTCTCAGCACAGTGGAAGAATCACAGATTCATAGGGTTAGTCATCTCATTCTTTCTCCTGCCTGGGGCAGAAACAAAGCTAAACCACTTTAAGCAAAGAGAGAGCTTTTACAAGATCCTCAGGATTCTCTATTTGCAGGGTTCTCTCTGGCGTTCCCAAAGGCAAAACCGTGGTTTGAGGTGTAAACTGACAACACAGGAAGTCAGTGGTGAGGCCAAGCCCGGGCTGCTCAGTTCCCAATTCCAGGCTCCTAGACCAGACCGCATTCCTGCTGTTTCCATGGAACCCAAACGTTTGTGTGGGTGTAGTAATTTCCAGGAGAGGCTAGCTGGTCATGAAGCAAGTGCCTCACCCCACTGGTGCCAGGAGAACGAACCCAGTGACCTCAGACAGCGGGCGTTCCCCGCACATCCTCCACCTGATTTCCTGAACCTTGAGGTTTTACAACTCAGCCTGACTCAGTGTGGGGTGTTCTTTAATTATGTGATAAAACAGAGCTACATGCTTTGCCGTGTTCACACCTGCGGGATGTTGAGCTACAAAATGCAGGAAAGGATTTGAAAGGGAGAAGCCCTACAGATCATTTTCATTTCCCACCACCTCTCCATCTGATGATCTGTCATTTTTCTCCATGCTGAGTCCTACAGTTCTAGTAGAAATAGCAAGGAAAGAGGGCACGGGGCATGATTGAGGAGAAGCATTTTCTGGGGAGAGGGGTAAGGGAGGTAGACTGGCTCAGATCTCTTGTGTTTGTCCCACCGGGGTTTCCCTGCTTCTGTCCTATGGGAAGACACTCTGCACAGGCTGGAATCTTGTGCCCAGGCTGAGCAAGCTCTCACCTGGGGTTGGCTTTTCTAAGCAGGTACACGTGTGTGTGTGTGTGTGTGTGTGTGTGTGTGTGCACGTGTGTGCGCACATTAGAGGCTGTGGGACAGAGAGGGTGTGAAAAGGGCTTAAAATTTAACCTCCAATGAGGATGTTTTAATTCAAGAGTGTTGGCTGGGCACAGTGGCTCACGCCTGTCATCCCAGCACTTTGGGAGGTCAAGGTAGCAGAATTTCTTGAGCCCAGGAGTTTGAGACCAACCTAGGCAACATAGCAAGACCTTGTCTTTACAAAAAATCACAAAATTAGCTGGGCGTGGTGGCACATGCCTGGAGTCCCAGCTACTCAGGAAGTTGAGGTGGAAGGATCACCTAAGCCCAGGAAGTTGAGGCTGTGGTGAATGAACCATGATTGAACCACTGCATTTCAGCCTGGGTGACAGAGTGAGAACCCACCTTAAAAACATAATAATAATGCAAGAGAGTTTCCACTAAATAATCCTAGCACAAAACTAGAGACATACGCATCCTTTTGTCAAAAGGTGTTGCCAAGAAACATGTCAAATACTTGTGCTTTTTGTTCAAACTTAGAGTTAAGTCACAGTTAATGCGTTCATCAAGACAGTTAAATAAAGATTCCAGTCAGAACAGAAATAATCTAGAGCTCCACAAGAAATCTGCTGGTGCAGTCTGTCACTAGCTTTGAGATGCCTGGTTCTGCTGATGTCACTGTGTCCTGAGTTTCTCTCTGAGCTTGTTTTTATCCGTGTTTACACTGCCTCCCTACCTCCCACCCCAAATTGTCATTTTATTTGAACGCTCTCTCATGTGTCTCTTTCTTCCAAACAAAAAAGAGGAGGTGTCACCAGTGGCCTCTGATGGAATGTCACAAACTCGTGGATGTGACATCTAAATAGCAGTACTCCACACTAGAGCAAAGGTTGTTCCTGCTTTGCTAAGTGACAGGTCAGGAGGGGCACACAAATGACTTTCTCTCAACTCCCAGCTGTTTTGTACTAATGCATTTTTGGCCTCATTACTCAGAATTATTAACATTTTATAGCACATTGGAAAATTGATTGCCAGGTTATTTTCTAAAGCCCGAGTCTTCCTGCATTTATCTCTAACGCTAGTTTGAAGCATAGAACTCTACTGGTAGCATAGAACTCTCCTAGTTTTCCCACTTAAGAAGAGGGGTGATTGAAATGGATCTTCAATTTATTTCAAAAATTGGTGATTTTCAGAGCGACTTTGAACAATCTAGAAATGAGCACAATTGCTTTTTCTGTCCCTCAGTTGGATGAATGGAGAACAGGGTTTCTCATACTAAGAAGGGGTCCTCTGAAGGTCATGAGCCCTACAGCCCTGGATGTCTTCCAATGGTTTTAACAAGGGCAATCCAGGTCTTGGAGGGATGGCTCAGCCTCAGCTTAAATCAAATGTGGTGGTGGTGGGTGGGGAGGAATTAAAGGCGTGGTTAGAACAGCCTCAGAAACCTGAGTTCTAGCTTTACTACTTACTGGTTCCAGTTCCAGGTCTACCACTAACTGGTTGTGTGACCTTGGTCAAGTATCTTAACATCATTATGTATCATGACAAATAACATCATCATGTTACCAGTGGGAATAACAATAGCAGTTACCTCACAGGATTG
This sequence comes from Tarsius wallacei, assembly GCA_963574415.1. Taxonomy (NCBI): domain Eukaryota; kingdom Metazoa; phylum Chordata; class Mammalia; order Primates; family Tarsiidae; genus Tarsius; species Tarsius wallacei. The sequence goes on from CAUYQG010045471.1 coordinate 28,910, forward strand.
TTGGAAGGGTAAATGAGCTCACCCATTTGCTTTATTATTCTGGTGTGTGGTAATTTTAGGGCAAAGAGAAGAGAGGTATACATCACTGAGAGTTGGGAGGGTAAAAATTGTAGAGAAATCTGGAAGCTATTGGGAGAGGGCAATACCTTTGTGAAACTGACATTACACTTTATTTCACAAAAGCTCTCTTTGGGGTTCTTGTATTTGTAGGGTTGTCTCACATTCCCTGCTATCCCTGATGCCTTAAACTAGACAAAGGCAGCTTTCACAAGAACTGCATTTTGTCATCTTAAGTAGATTAAAGGGGTAACATTCATCATATTTAAAATGAATGCAGCCCATGTTTTATCTCTTGCATTACACAAGAGGGGAGTCCCCCAAAACTCAGAGTTATCTTTTGGAGTGCAGGCCCCTTGTAATATAGGTTTCCCCTGATAGGTGAGTGTTCTAGGAACATATCGACATCAGTGTCCCAGCTAGCATTGTTGTGAGAGGCTGCATTTGGCTTCAGTGAATTTTTTTTTGGAGATTCTTTCAAAATGTTTGCCCATTTCATGATGGGTGATTTATGAGTGCACCTGCCAACACTGCGCTTAGTGTCTAGCAGTTTTTGACCGAAACAGCATGACCCCCATGCCCCACCTTACTCACTATCATCATGAGCTATTTTTTTTTTTGGTTTCCCCAGATGAAAAACGTCCTCAGAAGGCATCAAAGTTGATGAGTTCAAAAGCTGTTTTTAGCAGTGGAAAAAGCATCTTGATAGGTATATTGCACCAAACAGAGAGTACTTGGAAGGTGACTGAAGTTTAAACATGTAAGAATAAATACACAAATTTTATAAATAAATTCCAGGGTTTTTTTGCCTCCCCCCTGCCCCGCCCCGCCCTTGTACTTAAGTATTTTCAAAGGCTAGAGGAAATTCTTAGGAAAACTACCTTGGTGAATTCTGGGAAGTCATCTAAATTTCTTTTCAAAATGCATCCAAAGAACCAATGATTGATTTTACTACAAATAATTGGAACAAATGGCTATACCTTATCTCAAATGGAAAAAACTCTTTGGGGGGGCCAAGAGGAGGGAATTTGTTTCACTTCTTTCTCCAACTCAATGAAACCCCAAATCAAAATTGTTTAAATTCCCGTATTTCCTTAACAGAGTGGTCCCCAGTGCCATGTTGCCATGTTTAAGCACAGTCAACACTTTTTGTTCACCCATTATCAGGCTTCTTTCTCCTCAATCTCTTCAAGAAAGTGAAGATTCAGTGGCCAGCAAAGTGCCTGCTATTAGTTTTCTCTGTGTCCAAGGTTTGCAGAGGAATGGAAATTTGAACGAAGCTGATCCCCCATGGGACAAAGGTATATATGTCTCATCTTTATCAGCCTCTAGGAGTGAGTCTCCAGATCTGGTGCTGGCAAGTTTTGCCTGACCTTGGGAACAGGGGAATGGCCTCTGGGGCTAGTGCTTCATACCTGAGTCACCATATACCATGCGGCAAGCCTGGGTCAGGGCACCATGACCCCTCCCCTAATGTCCCTTCCCCAAATGCACCTCCTCTTCCTTCCCCCCTCACCTGGTCTGCCTCACATGTCCCTAGCATGACTTTTTTTGCCCAGTAGGAATCTTTCTCTTCACACTTAATGTCTCGGCAGGAGAACAGCACCAGGCATACTGTTGGGGGTGAACTCAGGACAGACGTTTCACCATAACTCTGAGTTTCCTAGTTTTTGTCTGTGAAAGCCAGATGCTTAATGCTATTTTAATGCAGTTGTTTTGTGTGTGAATAATATGCTCTTTTTGCCAAACCTCAAGCCCTGGAACTAAGATCTCATAAAAACGCCTAGAGTCCAAAGCTAATAGCTGTTATTCAGCTGTTACAGGGTATGGCTTAAAAAGTTTCAGATTTGTGTTCTTCTCACCAGGCCAGCGAGTGACTGAGGTGCTGAGGCTCTAGATGCCTGAGGAGTTGGAAGAGGCGTGCCCCAACCGGCCATTCCAGCTTATCCCTCCACATGGATGTCTCTGGTGTAGAGTTTAAAAGTGCATTCCCTCCTTAGTCCCTGGTGATAGCTTCCCCTTTTGTGATTCTCTGCCCAGCAAATACCCTCATCTCCCAGCCAAGCTGAAGGTTTTGGAAGTCATTTTTGATATCTCCCTCATCCTCCCCCCACTATTTTCACCATGCACATCCAGTCATCACCAACATTCATTCAACAAGTATTTATTGAGGACCTTTGACATGCCAGGTCCTTCTCTAGCTGTGACTATAAAATGGCAGCCTGCTGGTAAGAGACAGTGTGGGTTAAGGATATGAACTACGACACCAGACACCCAAGGCCACATCCTGGCACTGCCACCCATTAGCCCTGTGACCTTGGACTGGGTCTTCTCTCTTGTGGTACAATAACAGGTTAATAACAATACCTCCTTCATAATTATTTTTTAACACATAATGATTTAACATTTCTAATGCACTTAGTGCCTGACACATGGTAAATATCTCATGGAAATATTTGAAAAAGACAATAGAGGAGAGAAGATAGGTATTAAACCATCACACAGACATGTGAAATTGCCGCTGAGAGGGGGCCCGAGGCCCTGAGATGCCTGGGCTGGGATCTGCAGGACCAGTGGGCAGCAAAGTCCCATGGGTAGCAAAGTCCCATGGGCTCTGTCTCCTGTTACTCTCTTACCTCAGGCCACCACCATCTCTCACCTGGACCATAAGAACACCCCTCTAAGTGGTCTTCCTTCCTTGTTCTCCTCCTCTCCAGACTGTAGCCAGTGAGATTTTTTAAAATTGTAAATATCATGGCGTCATTTCCTAAATGACATTCTTCAGTGGCTCCCAAGCACCCCCAGGCTTATGTCCACACTCAGAGATCTTATGGGAACCTGCTGCCTCATTTTCCTTCCACTATCTCTCTCTGTTCCACCTTTCCTCCTCTTCTTGACACCTAGCACACACTTACATGTGCTATATTCCAACCCTGTGGTATTGCTTTTTGTCCTCCCACATGCCAAGGTCTCTCTACCTGCCTGGCCTTTGCACTTTTTGTTGCCTCCAGTGGAATATCTGCCTGCTCCATCTCACCTTTTTCCTGGCAAACTCCTATCCTCCTTCAGATTTCAGACTTTGACCTCACTTCTTCAGGGTAGCCTTCCTTGGGTCCCACATCAAACTTGATTGCTTCTGTGTTCTCCCGTGGTTCCTGTTAGGGCCCTATTGCAGCGGTGGTCACTTTCTGATTGTGTAATTTTTCCCTTTATTCTGTATCCCCTGATAACCTCTGGGATAATAGAAACTGCTTTCCCTTTCTTGTTCAAGAGCGTACCCCCGGAATTCAGCACGGTGCCTGGCTAGCATTAGGCTTACGATACTTATGTGGGTTGAATTGTATCCCCCCAAATTTATATGTTGAAGCCCTAACCCCACAATGCCTCAGAATGTGGCCTTATTTGGAAATAGGATTGTTGCATATGTAATTAGTTGAGATGAGATCATACTGGAATAGGGTGGGCCCCTACTCCGATATGACTGGTGTTATAAAAAGAACACCATGTGAAGACAAAGATGTAGACATAGAGGGAAGATGATTATGAGGCTATGCAGGAGAAGATGGCCATCTCCAAGCCAAGGAGAGAGGCTCGGAACAGGCCCTTCTCTCACAGCTCTCAGAAGAAACTAACCCTGCCAACACCCAGACTTCTGACCTCCAGAACTGTGCGACAATAAATGTCTATTGTTTCAGCCATCCAGTGTGTGGACCCTTGTTACAGCAGCCCTAGCAAACTAATATTGCATATTTTCTTCAAAGACTGGATTTCCAGCTCTTTACATGTGCTCCTATAAGTAAGGACTTAGCACATGCACAAATATACCCCGTATTCCACAAATAGATGGATCCACAAGAATGGCAGGCCCAGGTGGCTCTTAGTCATCATGGCAAGCAGCTAATTTTGGCTTCCAACGACCTCCTCTCCCTGGGTATTCCAAGAACTTCACCCAAGTGGTCAGGGGAGGCGCCCCTCTCAGCAAGTCCCCACGGCAGGGGCACTGTGAACTGGTGGGCGAGCAGGTGCTTGTTTTTTCCTGTGCCAGCCAGGAGAAGCAGCTGAGAAGAAACCAGAAGAGGTGGGGGTAGGGCAGAGAAAAGATCATGGAAGAAGAGAATAGAGAGCAGGAATGTGGAGCCAGAGTCATGTTCACTAGGACTCCAGAACCGTGCCACAGGATGTCAGTGCAGGCTGTGCAGAAGCCAAGATGTCAGGCAGGAATTTCCCCCCTTCTTAAAAAAGTTCTCCTCCTCAGTTTGATTGCAGCCTCTAATAAGCAATTCTTCCAAATTTCTTCTGACTTCAGAAGTTCAGAGTCTGTTGAGCTGAAGAAACACCAGGATCATAATTACGGTTATTATAGGGAGCTGTATGCCCATCACCACAGCATCTGGCTGTAATCACATACTTAATGGAAGGCGAGATGATCTGCTGCTTATAATGGGCAGTTTCCGAGCCAGGCAGCCACCAAGTGCCCACCCTCCCACTTGGAGGCCCAACAGAGCAGATGGTTGTGGAAAAAGAAGATGCGCATGTCTGTCTGGAGGGCCAGTGACCTCGGGGACAGTGTCAGGGAAAGCAAGCTCCACCACTGGGTCATGGCGCGCATATGGTTCTGATCAGTCTGTAAGGGTGAGAAGTGGGTTTCCCTCTACTCTGGGTGGCAGGGAAGGGGTATGGTGGGTGGGTCTCTGTTGTTCCCCTCATAGATGGTACACTGAAGAGGTGTGACTATGGGGATGGACCAACATTTGCTTCTTGTAATAAAGGCAACTGGTCCCATTTTTCAGCAACTGAGATGCCCCAACACACAGAAAGGGCAGAATGACAATCCCTCTAGCCAAATAAGCCCTCAGAAGCATAATTAGCTCAGTTGGCTCAGGTACCATAACAAAATACTATAGACTGGGTTGCTTAAAGAACACAAATCTCTTTCTCACATTTCTGGAGGTTGAGAAGTCCAAGATCAACATGTCAGCAGATTCAGTTCTCTTCCTGTCTTACAGATGACTGCCTTCAATGTCTTCTGCTGTGCCCTCATATGACAGAGAGAGGAGCCTCTGGTGTCTCTTCTTCTTATAAGAACATTGATCTCATTATAGGAAAAACACTCTCTGGACTTCATCAAAACTTAATCACCTTCCAAAGGCCCTACCTCCTAATACCAACATATTGGGAGTTAGGGCTTTGCCATATGAATTTTGGGGGAACACAGATATTCAGTCCGTAATAGTAATTAAACTTGCTCTATATATATGTGAGTGTGTGTGTGTGAGTGTGTGTGTGTATGTGTGTGTGTGTGTGTGTGTGTGTGTGTGCCAGTCACTTCTTTCTTCAGACTTCAGACCTCAGGTTTGAGAGCTAAGAAACCCAGTGCCTGACCTGAACAGAACTTACTTCCTACAGACGGGGCCTCTGACTCCTTCAGCATCACCCTGTCCAAGCCTACAGACTACAGTACTTACCTTGCCTTCTGTGTTTGCTGAATAAGGTTTTGACTATAGTGGAACTTTAGAGCTCATGTCATCAGTGAGTCCCTTTAGATTGGAACTGAAGCCACTTGATTCCACTGTGCCACATTTTCTGGGTACCTTAGTTAACTTCCCCAAACATAAAACCCTGTAGTAATCTATCCTCTCCTGTATCATCAGGCTCATAGTCTCTAACTTTTCCCTTATTCTAGTCTTCTGTTGCTGCCCTCCTTGTGTGGTTCTAATGAAAACAAACTTCCCTATTTCCTTAACCAAGTCTATATCCAAAACTCTTCTATGTGTCCCCATAGGAATCTCAAACTTAACATGACCAACAATGAACATTTAATATCCCTTAACCCCTCATATTCCATGCAAACTTATGTCTCTTCCATAAGTCCCACATGGTTTACTCTCAAATACCATATATGTCAGAATATAAGGGAACCAAGCATTTGGAGTCAAGCCTTCTGCTTTTTTCTTTTGATAAATTAGAAGAGTCTCCCCTCAAAATGCAACCATTTTTTGAGGGGAGCTAATTAAATTGTTAGTCAAATGTCTATCTATATTTAAATTATGAATTTAGCGACATATGCATATTTAAAATAACACATACAATATAAGATATTCATTTGGAAATATCCTCGCTCACATTTTATGAAACAGTTTTATTTAAATTCCTCATGTGTAATTTTGACATCAGGGACTTTGTTATCACTGGAACCTTCTGCAGAATTAATAGTTTTCTGGAGCAAATTGTGGGTTAATTCTGTGGTGTGTAAACACAGGATTTTTAGAGTCCAGATGTGATAGTATATCTGGAAATGTTTTCTAAAGTCACAGGAACCCATCTAACAGCTGGGTTTTTCCAACTGTAAATTGTAATCCTCACTAGGTACTTACATTTTACATTTCCATTTTAAAGTAGTTGTTCAAACATTAGTTTATAACACCATCCAACACTTGTAATTGTGAGGTCATAATATTAGGAAAAATGACTATAGTTCTATTAATTGACTTTGCCTCCTTTTTTAAAAAAAAAAATGTGGAATTGCTAAGGAGATCTGAAGCTAGCATTAATTCAAGTCATTTCAAGCAAATGTGCCTTCTCCAAACACAGGATGACCATATGCCTAGTTGGCCAGAGACAGTCCTGGTTTCACACGTTGTGCCTGTGTAATTTTCAATAAAACTATCTCAAAAATGTCCCATTTCAAATAATTAATCATATAATCAGATACCAGATTGTTGTTCTAACTAAAGAACTCTTCTAATAAGAATTCATAAAAATTCGAATATGACTCCATCTTTTCTGAGGGATTATGAGGAGAATGGGTAAGTATCTTGTCTTACATTTAGGTATAAACAATGTTTCTTATGAAATTCCACAGTAGCCTGCTAAGGGATTTTTCTGCTTTTAGCATGTTCCCCTCAATGTATCTTCTCCTACCTGGGTGTTCCTCCCCTGCTTGTGACCCTTCAAGGGTTCCCCAATGACCACAGGGCTATATCCAAACTCTTTATTGTGACTGACAACACCTTTTCCTGGGATTCTTCTTGCTTCTTAAAACTCATTTTCTGCCATTCCCTATGTGATAGGCTAAAAACTAGCCTCCCAAATATGTCTATATTTCATCCCTGGAACCTGTGAATATTGCATTATACCAAAAAAAAAAATCACCTTATTGCAAATGTGATCAAGTTAAGGATATTGAGATCAGGAAATTATTTTAAAATTATCTGGGTGGGTCTGATAGAATCACAATAGTCCTTATAAGAGGGAGGCAAGGAGGTCAAAGAAGAGCTAGGGATGAGAGAGAAGTCAGAGTCAGAAGAAAGGTGATAAGTTGACAGAAACAGAGACTAGAGTCATTCATTTTGGTTTGGCTTTGTTTTTTTGGGTAACAGTTGGTTGATTGATGCATAATAATTGTGCATATTTATAGGGTATATATGATATTTTGATACATGCATACAGTGTGTAATGATCCAGTGAGGGTAATTAGGAGATCCATCACCTCAAACATTTATTATTTCTTTGTGTTGGAAACATTTCAAATCTCTTCTAGCTATTTTGAAAGACACAGTAAACTATTGTTAAATGTAGAGACCTACTACTGAACACTAGAACCTATTCCTTTTCTCTTAACTATATTTTCGTACCTTTTACTAACCTCTCTTCATCCTCCCCGACCTCCTTCCCAGCCCCTGGTACCTCTTATTCTACTTTTTACCTCTGCAAGATCAACTTTTTTCAGCTCCTACATAAGAGTGAGAAGACACAGTATTTGTCTTTCTGTGCCTGGCTTATTTCATGCAACACAATGACCTCTAGTTCCACCTACATTTCTGCAAATTGCAGAATGTTATTCTTTTTTATGGCTGAATAGTATTCCACTGCTTATATATATCATATTTTCTTTATCCATTCATCCATTGATATACATTTAGATTGGTTCCATATCTTGGCTGCTGTGAATAGTGCTGCAATAAACATGGGTGTGTAGGTATTCCACTTATATACTGATTTCCTTTTTTTGAATAGATACTCAGCAGTGGGATTGCTGGATCATACGGTAGTTCTATTTTTAGTTTTGTGAGGAATCTATATGCTGTGTTCCATAGTGATTGTACTACTTTATATTCCTAACAGCAGTGTGTAAGTGTTGTCCTTTCTCTACATCCTTGCCAGCATCTATTGGTTTTTTTTTTTTTCCTTTCTGATAATAGCCGTTTTAACAGGGGTGAGAGGTTTCACTTTGGATTTGACTTGCATTTCTCTGACAATAGTGGTGTTCAGCAAGTTTACATATGCTTGTTGGACATTTGTATGCACTTTTTTTTTTTGACCTGGAGTCTCACTCCACCGCCCAGGTTGGAGTACAGTGTCACACTCATGGCCACCCCAGTGTCGACCTGCTGGGTTCCAGGGATCCTTCCGCCTCAGCCTGCCAAGTAGCCAGAACTACTGGCGTGCGCTACCACGCCTGGTTAATTTTTGATATTGTAGAGACGAATTCTCGCCAAGTTGCCCAGGCTGGTCTCGAGGCCATCCACTTACCTCGGAGTCACCGGGCCTGGCCTGTATGCATTTTTTTGAGAAATGTCTATTCATATGATTTTCCCATTTTAAAATCAGATTGTTTGTAATTTTTCAATATTGAATTGTTTGAGTTCCTTATGTATTCTGGCTATTAATCCTTTGTCTGCTGCATAGTTTATAAATATTTTCTCCCATTCTGTAGGTTGTTTATTCACTCTGTTGAATGTTTCCTTTGCTTGTGTTACCTGTGCTTTTGAGGTCTTAGTCAAAAAGTCTTTCCCAGTCCAATGTCCTGAAGACTTTCCCTCAATATTTTTTTCTAGTAGTTTCATAGTGTAAGGTCTTACATTTAATTCTTTAATATATTTTGAGTTGATTTTTATGTATTGTGAGAGATAGGGGTCTAATTTCATTTTTCTGCATCTGGATATCCAAATTTCCCAGCACTATTTATTGAAGATATTGTCCTTTCCTCACTGAATGTTCTTAGTGCCTTTGTAAAAAATCAGCTGACTGTAAATGTGTGGACTCATTTCTGGATTCTGGATTCTACTTCATTGGTCTGCGTATCTGTTTTTAGACCAGTATTATGCTGTTTTACTTACTATGACTCTGCAATGTAATTTGATATGGGGTAGTGTGATGCCTCCAGCTTTGTTCTTTTTGCTCAGAATTTCTTTTGTGTGTATATATATATATATATATATTTATATATATATATATAAATATATATATATTTTAAATTTTATTTTAAAGATGTGTGGTACAATCCAGGGTTAGGTATACAAATGTTCATTATGCATGTACTCTAGTTGATGAGGTGTGCTCTGCCCCGGGCAGATTTCCACTACTGCTAATCCCGTCTCTGCCCTCCCTTAGCAGTTTCCCACTGCTGCCAATCCTTTTCTTAATAGTATTATGATAATTGTTTAAGGTCCGCTCATAAGTGAGAACATGTGACACTCAGTTCTTTGTTTCTGTGATAGGGCACTCAGTATTATAGATTCTAACTCCATCCAGGTTGCCGTGAAGTTCATAATTTTGTCCTTCTTTATGGCTGTGTAATATTCCACCATGTATATGTACCACATTTTTTTTTTTTTTATCCAGTCCTCTTTCAATGGGTGGCATGGTTGGTTTCATGTTTTTGCTATTGTGAACAATTTTGCTCAAAATTTCTTCTGGATATTCAGGGTCTTCTGTGGTTTCATATTGATTTTGGGAATTGCTTTTTCTATTTCTGTGAAGAATGCCATTGGTATTTTGGTAGGAATTACTTTGAATTTGAAGATCTTTTGTAATTTTTAATTCTCAATTTTATTTAGTTCTGCTCTGATTGGTATTATTTTATTCCTTCTACGAATTTGGGTTTGATTTATTCTTGCATTTATAGTTCCTTAGGATGTATCACTAAGTAGTTTATTTGAAATCGTCCTACTATTTTTGATGTAGGCATTTATTGCTATAAACTTTCCTTTTAATACTGCTTCTGCTATATCCCATAACTTTAATATGTTGTTTCTATTTTCATTTGTTTCAGAATTTTTAAAAATTTTCTTTGACTCACTGGTCATTCAGGTGTATGTTGCTTGATTTAATGTATTTGTACAGTTTTGAAAGTTCTTTTTGTTATTAATTTGTCATTTTATTCCACTGTGGTCAAAATAGATATCTGATGTGATTTTAATTATATTAAATATATTGAGATTTGTTTTGTGGACTCACATATGGTCTGTCCTGGAGAATGCTCCATGTGCTGGTGAAAAGAATATGTATTCTGAAGCTGTTGGATGAAGTGTTTTGTAAATGTCTTTCAGGGTCATTTTATCTAAAAAGTGGTTTGTTTGTTTGTTTATTCTTATTTTTGAATTGGATTCTCAGGCTGAAGTACAGTAGTATGATCATGGCTCGCTGCAGCCTTGACCTCCTGGGCTCAGGTGATCCTTCTGCCTCAACCTTCTGAGTAGCTGGGACTATTAGGTATGTGCCATCACACTCAGGTAAATTTTTTAAATGTTTTGTGGAGACAAGGGCTCATTATGTTGCTCAGGCTGGTCTTAAACTCCTAGACTCAAGCTTAAACTCCTAGACTCAAGCAACCCTTCTGCCTCTGCCTCCCAAAGTGCTGGGATCACAGGTGTGAGCCTCCATACCCAGCCCTAAGGTGCAGTTTAAATCCAATGTTTCTTTTTTGATTTTCTGATTAGGTGAGCTGTCCAGTGCTGAGAGTGGGGTGTTGAGGTCCCAACTATTATTGTATTGAAGTCTATCTCTCCTTTTAGATCTAATGATATTTGATTTATATATCTGGATGCTCCAGTATTGGGTGGAAACATATATGCAGTTGTTTTATGCTCTTGCCTAATAGATTTCTTTAGCAGTACATGACCTTCCTTGTGTGTGTGTGTGTGTGTGTGTGTGTGTGTGTGTGTGTGTGTATGAGTGTGTTTTAAGCAATTTTGGACTTAAAGCTGTTTTATCTGATATACGTACAGCTATACCTGCTTGCTTTTGGTTTGCATTTATGTGAACATCTTTTTCCATCCCTTCACTTTCAGTCTACATGTGTATTTTCAGGCGAAGTGAGTTTCTTATAGGCAGCATGCCGCTGAGTCATGTGTTCTTATTTATTCAGCTAGTCTATATATTTTAGGTGGGGAATATTAATCTGTTTACATAAGGTTATTAATAGATGAGAAAATATTCCTATTATTTTGCTAATCATTTTATGGCTGTTCTGTATATCTTTTTTCTCTTATTGTTTATTATTGTGGTTTTATGGCTTTCTGTAGTGATAAGTTTTGATTCCTTACTCTTTTATCAGCGAGTTTTGTACTTTTATGTGTTTTCATGATGGTGATTATCATTTTTTCACTTCCAAATACAGGACTGTGTATAACATTTTTTATTAGGCTGGTTGAATAGTAACATATTCCCTCAGTTTCTGCTTGTCTGGGGGTCATTCACTTAGAGCATGAAGGAGGGGACATAAGCCAAGGAATGTAGGCAGACACTAGAAGCTGAAAAAGATTCTTCTTCAGAACCTTTTATGGGATCCAGATCTACTGACACCTTGACTTAAGCCCAGTGGAAATGGGTGAATTTCTGACCTCCATAACTGTAAAGAGAATCGATTTATATATTTTTAAGTCATTACATTTGTGGTAAGGTATAGCCATGGGAAATAAAGACATCATTTTCAATGGTTTATGTTCCAGCGACACAAGTCTGTCTGATGCCCGGTGTCTATATCATGCTCTTTTCTACCACTGTATTTTACTGACATCTCTGCATCCTGAAATTCCTTTTATCTCTTACTCATCTCTCTTCCTCATCTCAGCCCCCTTTTGCTTGGTCAAATTCTATTTACCACTATGACTCATCTCAGGCATTCTTACCAACAGAAAATGGCACTGTCCCCCAAATCTGCATCCACCTAGCTGGAGTCAGCACCCTTCCTTCAGCTCTCCTGTGATCCAATTAACCTTGACTTAGAGTTTCTTTTATTATAGTTTATTAAAATTGTCTATGTGACTGTTATCTCTAATAGTCTAAGAGCACGTCAGTGAAGAAGCTGTGTATTTTATTTTTCTATCTCCATGTCTAGTAGTTGCTAAATAATTGTTTGTTGAATGATTTTAAAACATAAATTTAAAGAACTTACTTTTAAAGATATTTCTAGCCGGGCTCGGTGGCTCAGCCTGTAATCCCGCGCCTTGGGAGGCTGGGGTGAGTGGATTGCCTTGAGCCCGCGGGTTCGAGACCCGCCTGGGCAGGCGAAACCTCATCTCTACAATAAATCAAAAAATCAGCCGGGCATGGTAGCGCGTGCCTGTAGTTCCAGCTACTTGGAAGGCTGAGGTGGAAGGATCACCGGAGCCCAGCAAGTCGAGGCTGCGGTGGCCGGAAGCGGCCACTGCACTCCAGTCTGGGCGACGGAGTGAGACGCCAACTCAAAAAAAAAAAAAATATTTCTTGAAGTCCTGCTTATATCTTGTCAGTTTCCAAATAGCAAGGGAAGAGCCTCCTATGTTCAGCATTTTTGAAAGTATCATAATAGGAGAAATTATAATTTGCTGATAATTGGAGAGATCCTAGGAATCAAAATGGAAGAGTTCCAGATCGTTCTTCATTCCTTTTAGAGTGGGCTTTCCAGAACCTTGACCCAGGGTAGATGTATAGTGTATCAGAGGAAGCTTTCTCCTCCAATGAGCTGATTCACTGGGCTCTAAGCTGGTCTTAGGTTGAAATCATGATGTGCCAGAAATGTCTCTACCCTAGCTGAACTACGCTTCTCTTTAAACAGACCTTCCCATCTTGATGCCTAATTCTTCCTGCTAAATGGCTGTTCTCATTCATTCTCCATGTTTCCAAATTTCAACCTACTCATCTATTGCAGTTCAGCTTCTAAAACTATCCCAAATCCTGGTTAGCCATTTCACACTTTGGATGAGAGGATATGAATAATTTAAGCCAAATTCATCACTACCATAAAGCAACTGAAGATCAAGTTCCTCCAAGGTGGAGCCAACAACATCTTTCTCTACATTTTCAGAGTAAAGCAAGCAAATCTTTAGAATAGTGATGAAATCTGCCATGTAGGCCTCTGAACATTCTCTTGTGTATATTCTGTGGCCCATTATGGTAATTTCTTCTTCTCTTTACCTTTTTTTGTAACTGGGCGATTATACTGCCATTCCCTGGGTACTATAATTTGCATTGCAAGATGAGGCTTCCATTTGATGCTTGCAAATTATGGGCCCAGGGCTGAAGCTCTAATGTGGGAGTTGCTTCCACATAAGTCAGAAGAAGTTACATATACATGAATGCAGCTCTGGGAATAAAGAACCTCTTTTCATAATCATAATTTAATATTTAAAAATAAAATCTCAGTTACAGAAAAATAATAAGAGTGGGCTTACCATAAAAGGCAGAAATGAAGTGAAATGAAGTGCTCTCATAAAGCTTCATAAAATACAACCACACACATATTACACACTTGGGAGAAATGTCGTAAAAGTTCTACACAGGAAGAGGCAATGTTCTTTTGATCACTCTTTCTTTTCAGCAAGGATTTGTCCCGAATTCTGAAGTCCCTACAAGTGAATACTCACAGGCATTGTGGCATTTGAAAGGAAAGAAGTTACTATCACTGGGCTGGGAAGGTGGGGAAAGAAAAATGCATTCCATCCAGGGAAATCACAGGCTATTGCTGTCAGAGGACAAAGATTTTCATATAGATGTGTTCTAATTCAGATTTTACTAGGACACCTTGTTTTGTTATCTCAAATTCAGGGGAAAGCATGGTGTATTGAGGGAGGGCAATTTTCCTAGTGGTAAGAAAACCCGGGTTCTTGTCTCCTTCACTTCCTAATCATCTAGTGACCTCTTAACACGACTTTGGCTTCTATATCTATTTATTATGAAGGTTTAATGAGAATATTTTCAAGGTCCCTTCTGCATGTAATGCTCTAGTTCTGCTACCTAGTACTATTCAAGGGTGTGTGAGGACTAGCTTAGCAGGTTCATAGCCTATAGACAAGGCAACATCTTTACCTGGAGAATGTTCTTCCAGTATTGAGCTACATAAAGGAGTTAGTGAGACACCAGATCTAGAGCCTTGCAGTTGGCTCAGTTCTGTGTTGCTGGTCTGGGTGAAATGCATTTTATTCTGCTAAAAAATCTTCAATGGAGTTAATGGTCTCTGGGGAATACATATTTGTGTGTGTGCATGTGCGTGTGTGTGTATGAGAGAGAGAGAGTCAGAATGACAGAGAAGAGAAAGAGAGAGATTCAGTTATGCTCTGAGAAGTGCAATGTTAAATCACACGAAATTAACTAAACCAAGGACAGAGGGATGAAAATGAGACAGTTGTGAGTCAGAGTCTGTTAGAAAAATAGCAACAGAAAAGTACCAATAATTGTAAACAACACTCAAATAATGCTTTGTTCTCTGCAGTTGCTATAGCTCTGTATTTAAATAAGATTTATATGGAGTAAAGCAACTTTCGGTCTTGGAAAATTCATTAAATAAAATTATTTGTTTATATAAAAATGAACAGTCAATCATATTAGATATGATATACTTTTTCCAGTTTTAAATTAAGGTCTACTTATTTTAAGAAATATCTAATATAATTAACTATAATACAAATTCTGAGGCAGCTACCCTATAACAAAATGATACTTATGTTCTCTTGAACTTTACTGTTATAGGAAATTCCACATGGAATGTACTAGTAGGGACAATTCCTATCCAGTGGCAGCATGGGAGAATGTGAAAAGTAAAAGCCTTGGAGTCAGGCAACGCTGAGCTCAAATCCTGGCATTCCCACTTATTTTATGACCTTGGGTGAGGTCTATAATCTATCTAAACTTCAGGTTTCTCTCCTATCAAAAAGACATAGTATTTTAGGAGATGGATGTGAAAATTAGAGATAAGGCGCTTAAGTACACAGTGAATGGCACCTGATAGGAATTCTATAATAATAACTATTTGCAATGGACAAAATGTTTGTGTCCCTCCCCAGAATTCATATGTTGAAACTCTAACTTCAATGTGATGGTATTTGGAGGTGGGGTCATTGGGAGTGTAGACCCATCATGGATGGCATTAGAGCTCTTGTAAGAAAAGGCCAGAAAGCTAGTTAGTTATCTTTCCGTTATGTGAATACACAGCAAGAAGTCAGCAGTAACAACCTGGAAAAGGGTCTTCACCAGAGCCCGACTATGCTGGCAGCTTGATCTCAAACTTTCAGCCCCCCAGACTGTAAGAAATACATTTCTGTTGTTTATAAGCCACCCAGTCTGTGGTATGTGGTTATAGCAACCTGAACTAAGACACAGTTGATATTCCATTCCATTGACCTGGCCTGATGCAAAGCTCCCAGCTACATGTCTACTTGTAGGATGAGAAAACACTGATATATTCACAATGTGGACATGAAAACAAATTCTTTCCTGATTGAGATAGAGGATTGTGAATAAACTCCTGCTAATATGAATACACACGAAAACTACTCTCTGGCAGCCACACCCAGATTTTCCATGGTCATGAGTGACAGGGTTAGGATGGTCTCCCTCACTCGCATCCTAACCATAGCATCATTATAAATGTTTTGTGCTGTCATTGGAAGATCTAACGACCACTTCTGAGGGAGATTCTTACCTGCATGAGCTGGGAAGCTGAGCTGGAGCTATCTAGGTTCGCTTCTAGCAACACACAGAATGTGAGGAGAACACAACCTGGAAGTGCTAATGAAATGTGCAAATGTAAAAGCCCTGGCAGCTGAAAAGATGACCTGTACTCAGGACACTCCAACAGCTTCTCATTAAAAACAACAAAACAAAACAAACAGAGAGGACTGAAAATGCCTTAGTATGGTCTACACAGATCTAGCCCCTGCCTGCAACATTTCCCATCATTCTCTCCTCACTCTTCTTTGACTGCACTGGTCTTGCATCAGGTCTTTGCACTCCCATCCTCTCTGCCTGGAATGCCCTTCTGGCTGATCTTGCATGGCGTACTTCCTTATAACATACTGATGTCTACTCAAAGAGAAGGTCTTCCTGAGTCTCTCTGGGTAAAAGAGCCCCTCACTCACCCGGTCCTTCTTCCCTTCCTTCATTCCTCCTTCATTTCCTTCCTTCCATTTCTTCCTGTCTTTCCCTAACTACTGCCCTGTTTTATTATTATTTTTCTTTATTGCACTTGACACTACTAGGAAATTATTTACTTACTTTTCCTTGCTTTCTCTTGTCTGTCTTGCCCACTGGAATTTCAGTCTCATGAGAGTGAGATATTTGTGTGTCTTGTTCCTCACTGTATCTCCAGTGCTCACAACACTGGCATGTACTAGGCATGCGGTCAATATTTGTGACGTGAATGAATAATATTTGTGATGTGAATGAGAAACAGGAGACTAGAGTTTCTCTTCTACTAGGTCACAACTTTCCAACACGAGGATGCTGCGAGTATTTTCCAAGTGCATTTAGATTAGAAGTTCTAAAGAATTTCTATTTTCATATTACACAAGGACATGACCACTTAAACTGGTTCCTTTCTAACTCAAATACTCTACACTGAATGAAATCTGGCCTATAGGCATCTGAGCATCCTCTTGCACGTAATCTGTGGCTCACGACGTAACTGGGCAAATCTTAAAACTGCAAAAGTATTTGGGTTCCCTACTGCAATAAAACCAACAGTATTCTTGTTTATAAGGGATATTTAAACCCAATATTGTAAGCTCAAAGAGGACAAGTATCATGTGTCTTTCACCGTTTTATATTCAGCACCTAGCACCGTGTTAAACACATCATTTAAAGAGGAGCCTAACACATATCATTAAATTAGTTGACATTTGACTCTTCTTTCTCCTGGTGACTTTAGCACGGTAGAATACTAATAAGGCTATTGACTACGTCCTGGACTTTGCATTTAAGTACCCACCCAGTAAAGTTATTGGGATGCTGATCCCCTCCCATCTCCCTCCTTCCTGCTGAAGGGATGGCTACTCCCCATTTTCCTTGGTGGCTGTTTACATTTTCCAGCTGTCTTGGTGCTTAGCGGCCTCATTCAGTGGATGTTGCTTCTATAACCACACCCACTTGTGCCTTTGTTCTCATCTGTTGCTCCTTTTGTGCTTGCTATTTGGCTCTAGCCACCACAAAGATCTTCAAAGACAAGCATAGTTGTGTCTCAGCTCATGGACAAGGTTTTCTTAGCTCAACCCTAGATGACAGTGGGTTACAGTAAGCAGAGTCTGTATTCAGTGTCTAACATGCATTTGCTCCTTCAATGTGACAATACTTCCTTGAAGACCTCAGAGCAACTTACCTAAGACTGTAATAGAAGATGAAGGAAAGGCATCATGTGACTCATCCTGACCCCACTAGAGTCTCCCCTATAACTCATGTCTTTTGATTCACTTCTATCTTAGGGTGATTTTAATATGCCCCCACAACCTGGAACATCCTCATCCTACATCCCACAGATGCTGCGCAGCCCTTGTCTCCGCTCCTGGCCTGCAAGTCCTTGTTAGCACCTATTCCTAATGCCCTACGGAGACTCCTACAAGTTATACCCTAGAGATCTGGAGTTATCATCAGATGCAGATGAATTCCTTTCTTGGATCTTTATAGCCTACATTGACCAATTTGCAAATAAAAAAATCAAAGAAGAGAGCTTTACTATAATTCAATCAATTCTTTCTCAATCCTTTCTAACTTATTTGCTTATTTAAAAAAATACTTCCAGTCTCTCCTGAAAGGAGTAACAAGCCAAAATATATTTTGTTCTATTGCTTTATATATCATCAAAACTCTGAAATTCAATGAAGCATCCTTGATTTTTACTTTATGTTTAAATTTTCTAGAAAAGAGTTTAAAGACACCCCAATTGCCTCTCTGAGGGTAGGAATTCCCACTCCCACTTCAAAAAGTCCATCTCAATTAAGGACATTCCTGTCCATCAGCAGACATCCATCCACCAGGAGAAGACCTAATTCTTTATAGAATATAGGCTTTTAACTTATCTTTTTATTGTACAGGATTTTATTGACATGTAAGCTAAATTTTTCCAGCCCACAATAAACAATGGTCTTCAGGGGATAATAGAGCCCTAAAATA
This sequence comes from Tarsius wallacei, assembly GCA_963574415.1. Lineage (NCBI taxonomy): Eukaryota > Metazoa > Chordata > Mammalia > Primates > Tarsiidae > Tarsius > Tarsius wallacei. The sequence goes on from CAUYQG010045471.1 coordinate 47,111, forward strand.
GTTTAATGGGAAAATATTTTTTATTGAGTGCTTAGTATGTGCCTGAGAATGTGTTAAGTTATTTTTTATGCAAAGAAGAATTAGCCATGTTTTATACCCTTGAGGAGCCCAGAGTCTAGTAAAGTAGACAGGCTTACTTATGTGAGGTTTAAAGGAGCAATCACCCTGTTGGGCATAACTGATATATTTCAGAACTCTAATGGAACTGAGAGGATGGAACTCTTTTCTTGCCTGCTTAGTCTGTGGTTTGAATGAGGGAGAAGGATCAGACATTGAGAACCAAGAGAGGCTTTTCCCTATCCATCTCTCCTCCTTTCTTTTCTCCTCCTCTTCCTCCTCCTCTTCTTTTTCCTCCTCCTTCTCCTCCCCCTGCAAACCCCTCCTCTGCCAATCATTTCTCTCCTTCTCTCCACCAATGTCTGTATTCATTTTCTTTTACAACCCAGTGGTGTAAATGAGGAAGGATTCTCCTTTGGATCTTCTGTCCCCAAATGGAAACAATAACACCCAAGTCTCTCCGTTCCTTTAAGGTGTTTGGTCTCAAAGCATTTCTGCAACATCCTTGTCTGCTGACAATGAGTGATGCTCTGGAGTCAGTCCCTTCTTTTGCCACAGGAGGGGGAGGTTGTTTATCATACACTTGGAGGTGTGCCAGTATATTTGTTGCAGACCTGATTAAGGTTCATTAAACTCAGTTTTTTAATGCACAAGAAACCTGATAAGACCTGATAAAACCATCTGGACTATACTGGGGCAACTCCAGCTATTTATACCTCAAATTATTTACCCTTTAAAATAATATGGCCAGTTTCACTCTGACTAATTAAGTCATGTCTCCTCCAGGAAATAGAAGCAAAACAATTTTAAAATAATTCCCTGTTCTCCTTTTGCATCATTTGACTTAAAACATGATAGTTTAAAAATGTGTATAGCATATATTTTTATTTATGTAAGAGAATTTATTTAGGTACAGATGTTTATTAACACTATCGTATTTATATATTTATATGTGTCATATAAATTATATTATAAATCATCCTTATGCTTATTTTATTTTCAAAGAATTGTGATGAAAATATAACCTTTTAATTTTTCATATGAAAGTAATGCAGGCTGACTGGTGAAAGAGGAGATGCAATTGATGATGGGCATCAACAAGTTTTTAGGATTGAGAAAAGAGATGAATTAAATGGCAACTGACTTAGCATTATATGGAAACCTAACAACCTGCAGCAAGAGAATATGAACAAGAAACAATTGATGCATGCTGCAAAGACTTGGAAGCTCAGAAGCAAGGACCCCACACCAGTGGTGTGCTAATAAAGACATTTTCCAGGAAAAACAAGAACATCCTTGATTTGCAGTGTTTGTCGTAAATCCTCCCACTGTAAGGGATTTCATGCAACCAATGACTTCAGCACACACTGGGCAGATATCTCAGAAGGCAGAGCAAGAAATGGAACAGACAGCAGCAGAATTGCTTAGAAATCTTTTAAAGGAGCAGTTGAACTCCCTCTGTAGAGAACCTTTGTGACCTCAGCCAAAAGCAAGAATTTATTATTTGGAGATAACAACCAGGGAGGTCTAGACCTCAGGCACAGTGGTAGAAGGGTGAGTGCAGTACTGAAACAGAGGGGCCAGTGAAAGTCTGCACACTACTCGGGAGCATCCTTGTTTCTCTTCCATTATTTACTCCAGGGAGCTGGAAGCTGGGCTTATACTCTCTAGGCAGGAGACTGGAAGATGCTCCTCTGGCAAAACTGACCAGAACAAGAGGAAAGTCCTCCAAATACTGACATTTAGTTTGCTCTGTGAAGACTTCTAGTTGATAAGCTTGCCTTACTCACAGAAAACTTCTGTTTAGACTTTTATTTTTTTACCCCCAAAATACAGAATTTATTCATAAAAAGTTGTATATTTATTCTTACATACTTGAGTTACCTTCAAACTACTTTCTTTTTTTAAATTTAATTTTATTGTGTGTGTATTTTATTTTTAAGATGTGGGGTACAATTCAGGATTAGGTACATAATTGGTCATCGTACAGGTAAAGTTTGGGTACTCTTATTGTTGTTATGTGCCCACCCTGATAGTGTCCCACTACTGCCAATCCCTTTCTTATAGTATTATGATAAATGTTCAGGGTCCACTTATGAGTGAGAACATGTGGTACTCAGATCTTTGTTTCTGTGATAAATCACTGAGTATTATAGACTCTAAATCCACCCAAGTTGCTGTGAAGTTCATAATTTTGTTTTTCTTTATGACTGCATAATATTCCAATGTGTATATACCCATTTTCTTTATCTAGTCCACTTTTGATGGGCAGTATGGTTGGTTCCAAGTTTTTGTTATTGTGAATAGAGCTGCAATAAACACGTGTGTACAGGTGTCTTTTTCATAGAGTGATTTGAGTTCCTCTGGGTATATTTCCAGTAGGGGGATTGTTGGGTCATATGGAAGGATAATTTTTAAATTTTTTAGAAATCACCACACTGTTTTCCACAGAGGTTGTACTAGTTTGCACTCCCACCAACAGTGTAGAAGTGTTCCCTTTTCCTCACATTCTCTCCAGCATCTGCTGTTTTCTGAGTTATTAATGATGGCCATCCTGACTGGAGTTAGGTGGTATCTCAGTGTAGTTTTAATTTCCATTTCTTTGATAATTAGTGAGGCTGAGTATTTTTCCATGTATCTGTTGGTTGCTTGAATGTCTTCTTCTGATAAGTGTCTATTCATATCTTTTGCCCACTTTTTAATAGGGCCGTTTGTTTTTTTCCTTCTGGCACAGTTGAGTTCCTTGTAGATCCCGGGCACAGGTCTGTTTAGATTTTTTTTGTTTGTTTGTTTTTTGTTTTTTGAGTTGGGAGTCTCACTCCGTCACCCAGACTGGAGTGCAGTGGCCGCTCCCGGCCAGTGCAACCTCGACCTGCTGGGCTCCGGCAATCCTTCCACCTCAGCCTTCCAAGTAGCTGGAACTACAGGCGCGCACTACCACGCCTGGCTAATTTTTTGATTTATTGTAGAGATGAGGTCTTGCCAAGTTGCCCAGGTGGGTCTCGAACCCGTGGGCTCAGACAATCCACTCACCTCAGCCTCCCAAGGCATGGGATTACAGGCTGAGCCACCAAGCCTGGCTCTGTTTAGATTTTTAATGCCTAACTCTTAAGTATGAATGGACAGCATTGGGTCATCAGGCATTTGAAATAAGTCCCTTACCTGTAAGAATGAGATGAAAATAAATCTAAGAGAACTAATAGGAAACATATTGCAGGGATCTGAAGGAAACTTAAAAAATACTACAATTAATATCCTTAGAGAGGTCAGATAAGTCATCATATCCATGAAGCAACAAAGTAGGCTATGGAACAGGAACTATCAAGACATTTTAAAATGTTTTTAGAAAGTAAATATTTAATGGCAGCAGAAAAAAAAAAAATGGAATGGGTTAAAACTGAAGAAAATTCTCCAAAAAATAGAATTCAAAAAATGGATATGGATTAGGAGAGAAGAGGTAAGAAAATTCAAGAATCAGTGTAGGATTTTTAATATCTAATAGGCTTTCCAGAGAGAGAGAGAGAGAGAGAGAGAGAGAGAGAGACAGAGACAGAGAGAGAGAGAGAGACAGACAGACAGAGAGACAGAGGGGGGAGTGTGTTAGGTTAAAGTCACAGAGAGGCCTGCATGCTAGGTCAGATTTGCCTGGGGCTGTGTGTGGTTTGTGATCTGGTGCTGCACAAGTGATGCAAAGAATTGGACAGAGGTTAGATTGGAAAACGTACTTTATGTAGAAAGTAAATTAGAGACAGAGAAGAAGAGGTTCATTTCCCCAAGGTAGGGGAGGAGGCCAAAGCTAGGAAACATGGCGGCCATGACTTTCTATTTATTTATTTATTTTTTTGAGTTGGAGTCTCACTTTGTCGCCCAGACTGGAGTGCAGTGACCGCTCCCAGCCACCGCAGCCTCAACCTGCTGGGCTACGGCGATCCTTCCACTCAGCCTTCCAAGTAGCTGGAACTACAGGCGCGCTCTACCAAGCTCGGCTAATTTTTTGATTTATTGTAGAGATGAGGTCTCGCCAAGTTGCCCAGGCGGCCCCGAACCCGCGGGCTCAGGCAATCCACTCACCTCGGCCTCCCAAAGCACAGGATTACAGGCTGAGCCACCGAGCCCAGCTGGCGGCCATAATTTAAAGAGCCACATGGATACACCAGAGTTCAACAAAACAATGGAAAATGGCTGCTTGAAGTTGGATGCTTTTAAACCTTACCTTTGATGGTTGGGGGGAAGGAATGTAGTTAAGGTGACTGAGTGGGGGATCTGTTCAACATCATCACAAAGGGGACAGGTAAGCACAGGTATGGGCAGTGGACAGCAGGCAGATGGGTGGGTTAGTCACATGATAGCTACCGTGTTGATAAGGTCTGTGTCATGAAGGGCTTATTAGATTACCTTGTTTACAAAACAAGCTGGAGAGGAGGTTGTAAAACAATTATCAATAGCTGCCTCTGAGAAACAAGTTCTGTCCTTGGCTAGTCATAAGAGGGTCAATTAAAGTGAACTGGTAGAAAAACATGACAGAACTAGGCAGTGTTAAAATGACTGCTCACTGGGTATATTGACTCCATCTTATGTTCTTTCAGACAGAGAGAGAGAGAGAGAGAGAGAGAGAGAGAAAACAAAGGAAATTGGAAAAATATATACTGTAGAAATATTGTAAAGAAACTAGAATTGAAGGACATATGTTTCCATGTTGTAAGGGCCTGGCAATGCTCAGCATATTGAATTACAAAGATCCACACCAGGGCACATTGTGAAATCTAAAAACATTGAGGATAAAGAGACAAACCAAAATGTTTGAGAGAGAGAGAGAATGGCATATAAAGAAATGGGAAATATAATAAGCATTAGTCTTCTCAGTATCAACTCTAGAAGCTCAAAGACAGTGAAACATGTCTTCTAAGTATGAAGGGAAATTATTTTAAACCTAGAATTGTGTCTTTATTCATCAACCATGAAGGAAGAATCAAGACATACCCATACATGTTAGGAGTAAAAAAAAAAAACAATACAAAACTTTCCCACACACTCTTCCTCAGGAAATCTTTGGAGGCTTTTCTTATGTAAATAAGGAATAAACCAAAAAAGAGGAAGACATGGAGTTTCCAAAACAAAGACTCCCACTTGGGAGAGAAGGAAAGGGAATTCTCATGTTGATGGAGATGGTGAGTTTCTGGATGTCACCTGTGGACAGGCCAAGTAGCTCATGAAGCCAAGGAAGGAGGCTCCTAGAGAGAATCTTCTAAGTAAAACAATGTGATGGATGTGTTTGATCCTACGAGAGGGACTTTATTCTTCTTCTGATAGAAAGTTTAGGTAGGAATTAGTGATAGCTACATTAAAAAGTTTTGCTATCTAGCAAATTGGATCCAACAACACATTTCAAAAATCATCCACCACGACCAAGTAGGCTTCATCCTTGGAATGCAGGACTGGTTCAACAACTGCAAGACCATAAATGTAATTAAATACATCAAGAGATGTAAAAATAGGAACCACATAATTATATCATTAGATGCAAAAAAGCTTTCAACAAAATCAGGCATCCCATTTTGATAAAAACCCTTGAACACCTAGGCATAAAAAGAACATTTATCAAAACAGTAGGAGCTATTTATGATGAACCCACAGCCAACATTTTGCTCAATGGGCAGAAATTGGA
>CAUYQG010045476.1:0-30387 GCA_963574415.1 Tarsius wallacei
AAAGAAGGAAGCCAAGGAGAAAGGCACGTGGGTTCAGCTGAAGCGCCAGCCTGCTCCACCCAGAGAAGCACACTTTGTGAGAACCAACGGAAAGGAGCCTGAGCTTCTGGAACCTATTCCCTATGAATTCATGGCTTAATAAGTGTCAAAAATAAAAGATCTCTGGATCATTAAAAAAAAAAAAAAAAAACTGTATTCTAGAGTTCTAGATCACTAAAGGATGACTGTAGTTAAAAATATATTATATAGTTTCAAATAACTAGAAGGAAGATATTGAATCTTCTCAACACAAAGAAATGATAAATGTTTGAGATGATGGATACGCTAATTGCCCTGATCTGATCACTATACTTTTTATGTATTGAAATCTACTACATACTTAATGAGTATGTGTAATTATTATTTGTCAATTTTTAAAAAGTAAATGCTGCAAAACAGTAGACTAGATACAAGGTATAAGAAAAAACTTCCCAATCAAGTTTGGAACATCAAACTTCATTTGTGAGGTAAAGGAAAAGCTTGACATTTTATAGGATTTCTTCCCCACTGTTTTTTCTGAAGAATGCATAAAATCACAGTATTATGATACTTTGGAATCTAAGAGGTTGTCATGTTGGGTTCTAGTCCTGTTTGTATGTAGCTCCTTCTCCCCAACCCTCAATTTCCTCATCTTAGAAATAAGGTAGATATAATGTTAAAGTGAGTTCCCTTAGCTCTTAATCTTCTGGTCTCACTTGACTCACGTAAGAGTATCTTCTCTTTGACTAAGTAGTCTGTTTAATGACTAGCTAAATTAAATAATTTACATTGTTTCTTAAAAGTGTTTTACATTTTACTGTGTATCTGTCATGATGAATAAAAATTAATTTATGTGTGTTTACAGCTTTGTACTTTCACCCACTAAAGAGAGTCATGTCTTTGCAATTTTCTGACAAAAAGTCTTAGAAAAACAAGGACAAAATGAGCCCAAAGGTAGCAGAAGGAAGGAAATAATTAAAATTAGATTAGAAAAACAAAATAGAAATGGAGAAAAAAATAGAAAAAATCAACAAAGCTAGGAGTTGCTTTTTTGAAAATATCAACAAAGTGGACAAATCTTTAGCTAAGTAAACAAGGAAAGCCTAAATAAGTAAAATCAGAAGCGAAAGAGGAGACATTTACAACTGATGTCACAAAAATGAAAAGGAAGAAAATCCTGTCACATGCTACATCGTGGGTGAACCTTGTAGACATTATGCTTAACAACATAAGCCAGTCACAAAAGGACAAATACTGAATGTGTCTACCTACAAAAGTATCTAAAGTAGTCAAATTTATAGAAACAGAAAGTAGAATGATGGTTCCTAAGGGTTCAGAGAGAGAGAGAATAGGGAGTTGCTGTTTAATAGATATGAAGTTTTAGTCATGTAAAATGAGAAAATTCTAAAGATCTGTTATACAACCCTTGGCTTATACTTAACAATATGGTACTGTGCACATAAACATTGTTAAGAGGGTAGATCTCATGTTTTTATGACAATAAAAAACAGTACTTCATTAATAAAAAATATTTTTTTCAACACATACATATCTTTATTAATGAGCTTAATAGTCAAATGCTAAGTGAGTAGGAGATGGTGTGCCTGCCTCCATAGAAGATCATAAGGAAGCTAAGATGGTATCTGCAACTTCTAGTGAGTGTAGAAACACCAGAAAAACATATATAAAGGATAATAACAGTCCAAAGCAGCACTATAAGACACGATGTAAGTCATTTTGTAATTAACTGAAATAGATATTAAATGTTGTATATTAATATCAGAATAGGATCATTGTGAACTAGAATAAGGCAGCATGTCTTTTGGATGAAGGTAGAATATGCTGGTCTTTAAATTTCAAGAGATGTAAAGAGTAAGAGGGGAAGAGAGAGGCCATTCAGGAGACAGTTGTAACAAAAAGCAAAATTGAAGGTCAGAAAGAGCTCAGCATGTAGAGGGACAGAACAGAAAGAGCCCAGCTAAGGATACCCTCAGGAGAAGGGTAAGTAATGAGACAGGATGCTGAAGTTGGTATAGGATGGTAAGAGACTTTAAATATAAGTCTGATGTTTCAGTTTTTTAAAGAATTTTCATAAAACAGGTGTTTAAATAGCCATAGCGATTCAAAAGAGAACCTTAGCAGTTATGCCCAAAAAGTAGGATAATAAAGATCTCATCATTGTGTTACATCATAAATGTATACACCATTCATAAGGGTGATGCCGAAGGAGGAGGAAATAATTTGTCTGGTATTTTTATTTAACTTATGCCATTTTTCTCTGTTTGAAAGAGTTGATCTGTCTGCTCAAAAGCCATATCCATCAGACCCATGATGAGTTGTATGGGAATATAATTTGAGGGTCAATTACATTCATGGGCTAATTTCTCTTCATTGGGTCCATTGATGACCCTAGAAAATTTAAGTAGTGACACAGGACTATAAATGCATTATAGAGTTATAAAGCCCCTTCAAGAAATTAAAATACTTAAGTAAAAATTATAATCTATCCAACCTATCCAACTATAGATGGTTACTCTATACTCCTAGAAAAACGGCTGAATGAATCCTAGGCTTGTCGCTTTTGTTGAAAAGCCAGTCCCTCCTACAGCTATTGAAAATTTAGTGGAGAGCTTACAAGAAACTTCATTTATACTCTTCTTCCTCTAACTTTACCACAGTCCTGATTTTATCCTCATTTTCAGCACAAGAGAATAAAAAATGCATTGTGAGAGGGGTACCGGTTTGCTACTTCCTTCATTGTTATTTTTAATCTTTGAGATATACTATAATGTCCCATAAGCCTAAAAGAAAGAGCACCCATCCAGAACACACAGTAATCAATGGCAAAGTTAATTGGAATTGAGGTTTGTTTGTTTGTTTTTAAACAATTCCACCTTAGCAATTCTACAGTGTTCAGAGAGACAGACAACTTTAATCAAAGCTTCAAGTATCTGAAAAAAAGAGACCAAGAGCAAAAGGAAAAAGATTATTTTTAAGTGACTGAAATCTAGTCTTTTCAGTCAGGATTTCCTTTTCTTTAAAATTTTAGGTTTGGAGCTGAAACAATTTTGGAGAAGACACAAGATTGGACAATGACTGAGAGAATGTTAGATTGGGGGCAAATACTGACTGCATCATATGTTAGCTGAGCCACCTAGGCCAAATTACTTGGTCACTCTGTGCTGCAGCTTCTTCACCTATAAAATGGGAATAATAATAAAATCCAGCTTAGAACTGGGCCTGGGCATAATAAGCCCTGAATAAAAATTCACTATTATTTTCATGAAGAAAGACTAAGCATTCTTTTTGAAGCTCTTCTCTGTTTTTCTAAAAGGTCTTGAGCTAATGTAGAAGCATAAGCCTGGGCTGGAGCAAAGAAAGGTATATAAATCATTCCTCAGATCTGCTTAGTTGTTTTCAGACACCCCAAAATGAGCATAGCATCACCAAATTAGCTAAAATGAGAGACTATTGAATCAGGCTAGTACTTATTTACTTCTTGCACTGGAAGTATTTTGATCAATGCTATCCTGACTCTTATTTCCAAATTTTAATAGCTCCTGTTAACCAATTTCACCTGCACACGGGCTCCTATTCCTCATCTCAGCTGGTAAGAAATTAAAGTGCCTCAGTACAATGACAAGAAACTACTGAGCAGGCCAATTGATAGTTCTGAAAACAGTGTGAAACAGCCATTATCATGCCTCTATAAATTAAAATGTTATTTTCTTTCTACAGTTGGCTCTGGTTACAAGAATATCAGCCATTCCTGGTGGAGTCTGATTCATTTTTTCAACAGAGGTAAATAATTTTTAGTACAGGCATTTGAAATTATAAGACGATTTAGCATTGAAATGGAGAATAGTCCAGACAACTGTTTGCAACCTTGGAATTAGGGAACATGGAGGTGCCATGGTTCCCTGGGGTCATTTCCATCATTCTCTAGTGGGTCTTCCATCTTTGTTGGAACTGTTGTTTTTTTCTACCTTTGGTGGAATGAATCTGAATCAATTCAATAGCCACAGCAACACCGTGAAAGAGCATTCTGTCATTAAAATGATGAGCTAGAAAGGAAACAGGGAAACCTGCCCAGCTTTCCTATAGCTAAGAAGCAAATGCATGGTGGCCAGAAACATACCTTGTGTTCTTAAGAAGCACATGAACTCTTATTCTAATAAAATACAGAGTCCATATGTGGGAGATGCCTTACTGACAGTTCAATAAAAGCATTTTGCATAATGATATAGACTAATATTTCTCATGCAGGTTTCTCAAGGGTTTACAAATTTGAGGTTTCAATTTTAAAACTTCTAGAAAATATAGGTATACATTTTCTGGGTCATTCAGCTCAACTGAAACTGATAGCTGATTTCAGTCTTTCTGCTGTGTTGATGTTTATAAGGACTGGCTTAGTATTATAAAGTTATTTAATGTATAAAGAATTGACAAGATACATAAAGAATTGACACTATGCATTCTCAATGAGTAAAGACCCAATGACAACCAATTGTATGAAGAAATGTTTAACACAAGTTAGAATGGAAAAAAAGAGGAATATGACCTAGGGAAATTTTTTTGAACTATTGTCAAGTTACAACAAACTTGATGCAGAGTAAATATATAGTATAATTTAATCTCCATTTTAAAATGAATGATTATATGTGTAAAATATGTTCATATGAGTACAGATAATTGCGTTAGTGTGAGTGGATGATTCTCTTGAACATTTAACAGAGTTAAATGGGTGAGGCAGAGATTTATCAGCTCTTTATACAATGCTGTATATTTTTAATCCACTTTAATGAGCATGCATTACTTTTATAAAGTAAAATTACGTTTTTTAAAAAGTATAAGTAGAAATAATCTTATCATATGTGGGTATTTTAAAACAAGCATTTTTTCATATGCAGAATACATACTAGACTTTTTGAATGAATACTTTAAACAGGTTAACATATTCAGTAAAGTTTAACCAGCACACTAATGTCTTTATCTTACATAGAGATTCTAAGTGAAAAAAACCAAAAAGTAGTCCAAATAAGTAAAAGAGAAACAGAATGTAAAGTTGGAACTGATATTCTATTCTGATTAGAAACTGATTATTTAAATTAAAGAGTCAGTAAAATCAGATCTGTTATTTTAGTAAACTTGACACTAAGTAATCTAAGTTTTTTTTTAGTTTAATTCTGACAAAGCTTGATACATTGCTTTAATAGCGAGTCATTATTAAGTTACTAGAAAACATATTCGACATTCAATTAAGGCAATTCAGTTTTTGATCTTTCCACCAAGTAAATGCCCAATATGTGAAGATACAACACATGTTATATTGTTTTTATGCATGCAGAATTATCTACCCAAGTAATGTCTTAAGTATGTTTAAAATAAGACACACACACATAGACCCGGACACAGAATTGTATGTCCATATCCTTCAACAAAATCTAAATATGTCTTCATCGCAATCTTTTTGTTTAGGTTAAAAAAGACAGTTTATCCTTTGGATGGACCAGTGACTATGAGTTATGCCCCCTTCAACTTCTGCTTGGTTTATAAACTGAACCTCACAAGTTCAGCTGGAAGTTAGAATTGAAATATTTTCCTGGTGATTTTCTTGTGAAGACTTTATGCTCAATCACAGAGACAAACTGAAAATGTTATGCAATGCTTTAGATAGTAAAATGATAATCTGAAAATAGTCCAGGTTTTGATTATTTGTTTTATTTATTCCCACTCTCTAAAATGTCTAGACTCCCAAGGAAAACCTAGAATTCCACACACAAAAATGAGTGCCAAAAACTATTATTACTCTCATATTTTTCAAAGATATTCATGAGTAGTTGAATACTATGGAATACTCGGCCTGGATAAATGATTTCTTTTTGGGAGTCCATTCAACAAATATACACAGATTGGGTATATTAAAACTGGAAAGAAAGACAACCTGGAAGTTAAAATGTTTGACATTAAGATTTACTAAATATCTAGTTCACAAAAGTTCACGAATCATATTATGTAAGTTCTTCTGATATGATGAATGTTTCCGATTAAAGAACACAGAAATTAAATTCCTGAGTTTACATTTTAAAGTTGTGAGATGTTTGGCCTAAATAGAGATATAAATAGAAATTACTTAGGAAATTTCATAAATAATTTAAGATCACTGGATTGTACTACAAAGCCCAAAGAAGACATTAAAAGTTTTGATTTACCCAATTTATTATTAACAAATGAATCATCTAACATCTCAATGTATATGTGATAAACGTTTATTTTGTATTAGAATGACACCAATTCACTCTTTGATATAAGTCATCAATAATGTTTAAATTATGAAACCCCTAAGGTTAGAAAGGGCAAACTTATTTATCTATTATATATTAAGTATAAAATCAAGGTAACACTTAGAGAAAATAAGCATAAATTTGTTACATTAAAAATATTAAGAAAAACAGTATCTATGTGTGTGTATGTGTAGGGTCATTATGTCTCTATCCACCTGACTACTTGGTATTTCTCTGATATATATGAGTGTAAAATGCACACACATCAAAATTTTTGCATGCTGAGTTGCTGGGCTTTTTAGGTGAGAGTACTTATCAAATTGCCTAATAATTCTAAATTATCGGATCATTAATTCTGGCACAAAAACACCTACATTAATTTAAACCTTGGAAAGCATTAAACCAGTAAATTACCTAAGCATGAACCATCAAGTCTTGCTCTTCCTTCATTTTTTTCTCAGCATCTTAAAAGATGTTGTTTACTTAGGTATCCTTTGAATATATTTCTTTAGTATGTCTTAACTTCTTGTATGTTTGTGTATATGTCTTACGTGTGCATGTATGCCCGTATGTGTGAACATATGGTAAGCTAAAGAGGCAAATCGAATATACATTAGCTAACTACAAGTTTTCTACCCCAGTTTTCCCACAGCTCACAGTCAACCCATTCTTAAAATGCCGCTTGGCATTTATCTCCTTCAGGCTAAAGGGGGAAAAAGCTTGTGCTTTTTATGTGCTTCTTGTAGATAATTAAAATTTTATTATTCACACTAGCATGCTATTGATGCTTCGGCTGATCCTTTAAACATCTGGCCTACTGTTTAAAATGCATGAAGTGCACCGATGTCAACCCGTGCTGATAATCAGAAGACCTTCAATTAAGTACCTACAAAGCAACCAATGATAAACGAGAGAAAAGACGGTGCAAATTTGCCAAAGAATTCTTTCATAGTCTGATTCTCAAAAGCAATTAGAATCACTTCTTTTGGCCTTGGAATTAATGTATTTTCATTAAAATTTAAATTTCAAATGATTCCAAGGATATCAAACTTGAGACGTTGAGCTGATTGTCTACATAATAAATCACACCATAGGAACATGTCAAAAAGACTAATTCAAGTTCTCTGCCATCCAAAGTTTTGTTTCTCCTTGTCAGTGCTATGTGAACGTATATAATTGCTTTCCTTTCCTTGAAGCAGCTATAACCAAATATCCACTATTATGAAACTCTCTATATCTGTTTAGAATTTTTAGAATTATAATTCCAAGATTGACTGAAACTAGTTCTAGTCCACAAAAAAGTTTGCTCTAATAATTGTGATGAGAATTTTAAAAAAATGCTACATCTACTTTCTCCACACTATAACATGCTTAAATGAGAAAATAAAATCAGGTTTAATACCCTGATATTAACATCACCTAATGTTTGAAAGTCATGTTTAATGGAATAACACAGAAATTGTTTTTACCTAATAGAAAACAAAACACATTGTGTGTGTGTGTGTTTGTCTGTGTGTGTAAAGCAAGTGTTGTATTATGGAAAACACAGAAGTATGACCATGAAAGGTACTAAAAATGTTGGCCATAGAAAGCAACATGGGTATTTCAAAATGGTAATAAAATTGAGCAATAAAATAAGTAGAAAAATAATATTCATATAAAAATCATCTAATGTATGAAATTAAACATTTAAATTTTAAATTAAAACAGTAAAACATGATAATGGCAAGTTCTAAGCTATATCTTGTTCACTTTTTTACTTACTCTGACAAAAATATGTTTATGTTTTCAACAACAAATTTCATGATAGCTCGCTCTTTCCTTAACAGAGGGAATCGTTTGTTAAAAATATCTGAATAATCTAAAGAATTTTCCTAAAGGTGACAAATCCATATAAAGCAGCCATGAAGCAATCTTAATTCTCACCACAATATTTTATGTGTTATGTTCCTCTTTATGTGTGCGCTTTGGATGGAAATATCATCAATGGTTTGTTTTTATTGTTCACTTCTTGTTTCATGTATTTATATTTGTACTGTATAGAATTCCGTACCTAGAGCAGAACCACTACACAAACTTTCCTCCACCCATCCATCTTTTCCAACTTAGCATTTCTATAGCACCTAAATGGCAAACATGCAGGTTTATTAATAAATGCATAGCAATAAATAAATGTAGATGACTGTGACTTTAAGATATATTCAGAGACTGAGAGGAAGATTAGAAGTCCCAAACTGGCAATAAAACTCTTCTAGGCCTGGGCGGTGGCTCACACTTGTAGGCCCAGCACTTTGGGAGGCCAAAGCCAGAGGATTACTTGAGCTCAGGAGTCCGGGACTAGCCTGGGCAACATAGTGAGAATTTGTCTCTAAAATACTATAAATAATTTTTTTTTAAAAGTAGCCAGACATGGTGGCGCATGCCTGTAGTTTCAGCTACTTGGAAGGCTGAGGTTCAAAGATCGCCTGAACCCAGCAGGTCAAGGCTGCGGTAGCCTTGATTGTGCCACTGCTCCCCAGCAGTGGGTGAGAGTGAGACTCCGACTCAAAAAAAAAAAAAAAAAAAAAAAAAGGCTATTTTATTTGCCCCACACAGAGTTTAGATAATTCAATATATGGTCAGTTTAGCACCTATAGCATAGCCCTCATTACTTCATGCTTTTCTGTTACCCTCCTATCCATATGTACATTGTGATTTGCAACACCTGCATTACATGGTGACATGTTGATCACATTCTGTGATCATATTTTTACATCTCAAAAGAAAGGGCATAGCATTAGCTATGCTATAAGAGTCCATTTCAGTCATAGATTGGCATAAGTAATATCTCACATTCATGCTTTCACAATTAAGACCGAGAGCTCAGTTGCAAAAACATTTTAACTTCTGTAGCTATGAGCAGGGTGTTCTTGTCTTCTCTTTCTATTGTATACATCACTGAATCTCCTACATATTAGGGTATATAAGATTTAACTGATAATAATAAATATATTTATTAAATAAATTAGCATATGCTAGAGTAACAAGAATTACTTTTGTGGACATAAATTACTGCTAACATTTTTCTTGATGCACAGTGTCAGTACTTATTTACCAATGATGAATGGTTAGCAATATAGTTTTAGAAAGTCTGAGTTTTAATTTTTAAAAATGGATGAGAAAAGGGAAGTTCCTGAGGAAATTGGGGAATGTAAGTATAAAATAAATTAATTTTACATTTATTTAGTAAGATAATTAAATATAATTGAATATACAACCCATGTATTGGGATGGTTTTTCAGAATGTACTACTTACAATTATCAGTATTATCATGCTTTACTCACTGGAAATATGTAGAAAAACAGGTACAAAGTTTTAGACATGTGAAGAAAGAGTGTTTTAATATTTCTGAAAGGTTATCAGAATATATAATGAATAGTTTAATAAATAAATAAGTGACTGGTCACAAAAACGAAAAAGAATTCACATTGTGATCAAAGCAAAGAACTCAGACATGATGATATAAACAATGCTCTTCTCATTCACTCCGCTTTTATTTTTTATGAGAATTACATTTAATACTGTTAGTAACCATAAGTATTTACATGATATCGTAGGATTTTAAATCCATCTTTGCCCAATGAAATATAACTTCTAAAATATTTGGAAAAAAACTACCTACTAAATCTAAACTTGAAAACTGCACTCTTAATTCTATAGTGAGCAGGGTGACCTTGGTATACATTTGAAAAGTTAGGCTCAACACCATATCTAATTGAAAAGTAACCATTAGCTTAAATATTATTTGAGATTATTCACCATAATATGGAAATGAAGCAAGCTAGACTGAGTGGTATAGGAATAAAGTTACAGTTTTATAAATCTCAAATTCTTACATATTGACCTGACAACTGGACAGAATATTTGCAATCAATATTGATCAGAGACAATTTACACATTTGGCCCTTCTGTAACAGAGCCATGGTCCAATCCTTATCATGAAATAATTGGGACAAAGTATTTGAAATGTTAGAAGTTTGGAAGACATATGGTTTGTGGTGACATCATATCCATGTATCTAATGTCATGACTGTCTTTATAATTGAAATTGTATTTACTTCATTTAGGTATAGAGGCATAAAAAATAAATGATAAATGTTTGAGGTTATAGATATCTCAATTACCCTGATGTGATAATTACACATTGTATGTATGTATCACAATACCACATGTACCACAGAAATATGTATGATCCTTATGTATCAATGAAAAATAAAACAAAACTCAAATATAAACATATTTCTTTTTAAAGGGAATGCTAGATTTTTAACAGGTAATGATGATCATTTTATATTTAAAGGGATTTTTCTTATATATATATGCTTATGATGGAATTGAACATTGGATAAATACAATAAAATGTTCTAATATCTATAAAGTTGTGGCACCATAACTTTCTAGAAGCAGTAGATAAAGCTCTATAACTATCTGACCAAGTTAGGTCTATGTTATATTTAGATTTTGAATGTTTTTCTATAGCATATTTTGATCTTTTTGTCATTTTAAGCAGTAAAAAAAAAATACAAGGAAGCATTTTAAGTACGGCAATAGATTAAAAATTGCATACAATTTTACTCATTTAATTTTATTTCGCCAAATTAGCTTCAAATTCTCCAGACCATCTGTCCATATCCAGCTGACTTGTCAGGGTGCATTTTGCCTGAGTTTAGGGGAGCTATGAATTTTTCACTCCAGTTTAAATTTAGGGTCTCTGAACATTGTTCCTCTGAATTTGACATCTGATGAGAAGCCTTTGAAAAGCAAAAACATTCCATAAATTAAGCCATCAGTAACATGTTGCTACATATTCACCCTAAATTGACTAGGAGGGCATTATACCCAGATGGGAAAAATATGTGAGTAAATTTGCTAAGTAGGTGTTACTGGTTTACCGTATCAGTAAGTAGCAGGAAGGTAGCTAGCCACAGGGGGTATAGGCAGGAGAGAAAAGGGGAAACTGGAAAGCGGACCCACAGTCAAGCGTAAGAAAGATGCCCTAGAGCATGATGGATCCCATCTAGAGAAATGAGCAGACTCTGTATCATGAGAACATCTATAATTATCCAGGCTAGGAGCTGGATAACTCCTCGCCAAAAAAAAAAAAAAAAAAAGAAAAAAAAAGAAGGAAAGAAAAGAAAAGAAAAGAACTGCTGAAGAAGGAGAACCATCACCACTTTAGCTCATCATATGGGCATCCTGGGCTCACAAAACCGGACTCTGGCTGTTAAAGTTTGTACTGCAGCCTCTGTGGAAAGGCAAACTCTAAATCACCCATAATGTTTTCTATCCATATAATACTAAGGTGGTAAGAACTTGGGCCCCCTAGAACTCATTAACAGAACAAATAAATGGGTGCAGTCTAAAAGGTAAATCTCTGTCACTTATACCATGCTTCCTAAGAATATCGCTTGCTAGTAGGAACAACAAAACTTAATCTTGAAAACTGTAGAAACCTTACATGAAAAAGAAAATACTGTATAATACTTGATCTTTTTCTTTTCTGTCCTCATCTTCTCTTCTATGATAGGTGTGAAGAGAAATATTTAACGTTAGAAAGGTAATCCAAGACTTGTTAGTGATTGTTCTGAAATTGATTGAAATGCCATTCACTTGGTGTTTATTTGAATTATTTAAATTTCAAGGCACAATCTATTAGATAAACCACATTGTAAATGAATTATATTATGATGAACTTGCCCATTATTTGTGCAACTGGCTTTATCTGTCTTGCTTGCTATTAAATATAGTTTTTGGACAAGTAGACATATGTCCCTCTGATTGATTTTTGTAAAGTGCTCTGTGTCCGGCAGAAATGAGTCCTGATATATGTGACATGATATGAAATATTAAAAACTCCTTGCCTCTAATGACATGTTTTTCTTAATCTTTTAAGTCTAGTTTGCTAAAATGTTCCCACAATACTTTCAAACTCTGCTCTTTTATTTGAGGTTTTAAAACTGCTATTTCATATAGATTAATTTATCTTTTAGGAGAAAAGTATCTTGTGAACAAGGATTTCTATTTTTTTTACTTAAAAAAAAGTCTTCTAATTGGAAAAGAATATGTTTAGAGAAGAAGTTTCAAAACCCAGAGGAACCCATACTCATTGTGATCTTTCTTTATTAATAATTTTCTTGAGTGCTATTTCAAGTACAGATTTAAGTATTTCTCAATTTAACCACTGTAGAATAATCTGGGATAAAGTAACATATTATCATGTATTAATATACGTTAAGAACATTTGGCTCAGGACAGGTCCTCTGATAAAGTTTCCCAGTGTGTTCAATACCCTAGCAATTACTAGATACCTAAGGGCAGTTAGTTCTTTTTTGATAATCTTATATAATCTGGGGTAAAACAAACAAACAAACAAAACCCAAAAAGCAAAACTCTCCATGTTTTGCGTCCTTTTCTAGCTTTATCATTTTTTTAAACATCTAGTTTTATTATCTTAAAGCTTTGTTCTTTCTTATATTTTAGTATTTTGTATTCTTAAGAGGTTTTTAGTGTTTTACGTTTTTCAAAGTACCAATATAATGACCTGTGAAGTAGGCAGGACTGCCACAATTGATGTTCTTTTGGCAACAGAGGTTCAGAATTAGCCCAAGATCAAACAACAAGTAAAATGGTTCTGACTGAAAAGGGACACAAAACTAGTCTGCTAAATTCATAAATTACAAAAATGTACTCATTACTTCACTTAGCATTTCTTAAACAAACATCCAGACTGGATTGGAATTCTTAAAGTTAGGGAGGAAAAAAGCAACACTATTAACACTCACCTCCCTTGCCCAGTACACCTGACTCTGAGATGCAGATTGTTTTCTTCCCTAATTGGCAAAATGCGGTAGTTTTGCAGTCCCTCAGTGAAAGTTACTTAGGAAGGGATATTTATTCTTTTAGTTCACTAGGGCATCATTTGACAAATTACTATATATGAGCAATAAATCAGAGTTTGGAGATGTACTGAGAAATTCTTTAAGTTTATTCTCTCGCAATCTGGTAAATTAGAAACTTCCTACATTCAGTAAGAAGAATATGCGTGTATTTATATTATAAAAATATGGCTACAAAGTCATGACAGAACTATTATTATTTCACAAACTTCTCTTTTTAAGTGTTTCCCTAAGCATATAAGGGGTGTATTTATATTTCAAATTGTGATTAAAATTTCTGGATTACAAATAAAATTCAATGGTCTCACTTGCAAACAGAATGGATTAATTGCTCTTACATTAGACTATTTTAAGTTTTCAAATAAACAAAATTGTTAAATAGATACAACAAAGATAGCTAATTTTGTAAGTTATAGGATAACATAATGGAGTTAGTTGTGACAATTTATGCTAACTGAAATCATGAACTGATACCATTTTGAGTAGACACATATAAATCCTGATTGAAAGCATATTTTTACATCTCAAAAGGGAATAGTATTAGCCATAAGAATCCATTTCAATCATAGATTGGCATAATTAACAAAATGATTGCTCAATTATATTCCATAAAGATAGGCAAATAAATTTTTAAGATAAAATAAGGAAATAAATAAGCAGATTAAAAATTTTCAAGCTATTCATTTTATAAACAAAAAACAATAATATAAAAATCACATAATTTAAAATACTATGGTTCTAAATGCTAGCCATAGAAATGTATTGTTATGTTTGCTATTTGTCTGTTAATAAATGTTCCCTGCCTTCCCAATGCAATTTTAGAACCAACGAAGAGCAGGTCTTCTATCCCTTTGAATTTCCCAGAACCCTACCTAATATATGGGAACCTTAGGTAGCATATTTTCATAAAAATGCAGGATGATGAAGAAACTGTATTCACTACTTAAGGGCTAAATAAAAAGGAAAATTGGACTATTTTAAAAAGAGAATGATTTGTAATATTTGGTTTAAGACATGGGGTCAGAAAATACAGCTAATAATGAGTTTTACCTTTTAAATGGTTGGGGGAAATCAAAAGAGTAATGATATTTTGTAACACATGAACATTATAGGAAAATCAAATTTCAGTGCGCATGAATAAAGTTTGATAGAAACAAAATCAGGCTCATTCAGGTATGCATTGTCTATTTCTGCATAGTTGAATAGTGGCAACAAAGACCACAAAGACTAAAATGTTTGTTGTTTTGCCCTTCATAGAGTGTCTTTCAATTTTTGCTTTAGGAGAAATTGTATACAAGGGGGTAAAAATAAACAGTGCAATCAGATTCTGATTGAATCCTAAGAGTTCAGTAATGCAAGGTGAAGGGGAAAAAAACAAACAAAAAATAAAGGAGGAAAACTAACTGTAAATAGCCTTTAAAAATTTAGTCATGGCCGGGCGCGGTGGCTCATCCTGTAATCCCAGCACTTTAGGAAGCCGAGGTGAGAGGATTGCCTGAGCCCAGGGGTTCGCGATCCGCCTGGACAACTTGGTGAGACCTCATCTCTACAATAAATCAAAAAATTAGCCGGGCGTGGTAGCATACGCCTGTAGTTCCAACTACTTGGAAGGCTGAAGCAGAAGGATCGCCTGAGCCCAGCAGGTTGAGCCTGCAGTGACCATGAGTGTGCCACTGCACTCCAGCCTGGGCAACAAGAGTGAGGCTCCAACCAAAAAAAAAATTAGTCATAAAATTCATATTTACATTCTCATGCTATCCTGATATCACAGAAATAATTTTTTTTTTTTTTTTTTTTTTGCTTTAAGAGGACTTTGAGGTAGACTGAAGAGGAATAAAGCAATGCAGAAAGAGTGGAGTATGGGGGAAGTGAAATCTTCGAAGAAAGCTCTAATATTAGAAACATAGTTTGAGAAGAGAAGTTAATGCCTCTTCATTCTTCTGGCCCATTTCTTTCAAGTTCCAACCATGAATATATTTTAAAGGTAAATAAACATTTGTTCTCTCTATCATTCTAAAAAAAGAAAGAAAAAATAAAAGGGACCACTTGTAAGATGAAACGTGGACTATACAAATAATTCATCCATATATACAATTTTTCAGTGGAAGAAATAATCTAAATCCATAGGGCACTTGTTGGGTTCTGTAATAATAATGAAATAGAAACAACCACAACACACACAAACACACATACACACACACAAACATACCCTCACACACATTTTCATGTTTTCATTAAAATCATTTCTGTGAACGATTCAAATCAAATTAAGGACACTGGAGCCAAACAAAATATGAAAATATTTATTGTGGGCAAAGCTTTATTTATTGTGTGGTACCATAACCATTTAACATATTAACTATCTAACAAGGTCTTTCTTGTGAAACTGTTGCTAATCTTCCAGGTTCCTACAGACCCTTAATTCTACACCCATAGTTTTCCTATCCCTCAAGCCATGGTAATTTTTCAATGGATCCTTTGGGATTCTACATTTAAGCTCTTAATTATTCCAAGAAAATGATGTATTTCTAGCACTAAGGATTTCAAGCAACAAGTATTTATTTGGAACTCACTGTATGCAAAGCCTTGTGCTGGCTGCTATGGAAGACATAATAGAATGCAAAGTCATTGCCCTTCAGAGGATCATAACCTAGGTGGAAAGACAGACAGGTGTGCAAGCAACCATTATGCAGGGCTGATGGATACAAAAGCATTAAAAGAACTAGACAGGGAAGAGAGAGATTACCTCCAGTAAGAAATTGTAGATGACTGCATGAAATGCTGAGTTCTGGCTATAAAGGAAACTTTCTTAGTAAGAGAGTCAGTAAATAACATTCTAGGAAACATTATTGCATTATAAATGCATGAGAAGGGAGGGTGTTGTCTTTTTCACTTTCAGCTTCATAAACCACAGAAGGACTCAAAAATCTGCATTATTAGCCATTATTAACAAACTCCCTAGGATAATCTGATGTAAAAGTTCTGCAAACTGTGTTGTAAGAGTGATCTAGAATATTCATCAAAAAATAGAGTAAGGAAGAGCAGGAACAAGGTATAGTAAATAGGAAAAATTCATGGGTTGCATGATAATATAGTGAGAAAGTAAATCTAAGCTTTTATAATGAGGAGGGAAGCAAAGAGTCAATGTAATTATCAGTGTAAGGCAATGAGTGACTTACAATGTTAATTCCACATATTTACAATTAAGGTAAATCGATTCCATTTGTATAAAGTTCAAAAAATTGGCAAAACTAATCTATGCTGTTAGGAGTCATGATAGTGCTTATCAGTGTGGGTAGTATAGAGAGTGACTGGAAAGGCGAACAAGGGGGTCTCTGAGGTATCTGCAAGTTTTCGTTTTTAATATAAATGCTGATTAAAAGGATGTGCTCGGTTTGTGAAAATTCATCTAGCTGTACCTTTATATTATGCATACTTTTCTATTGAAGTATATTATACCTCAGTAAAAGGTTTTAAAAATTAGGCTGAGTGGGTGTATTTCCACCGAAGGAAAACATCCTATAATTGGTTTTTTATTAATCTCAAAGTTTAATAACTTATTATCTCTTTCAGTTATCTGAAAGTTATATAAATTTGATATAACAGAACATAAGAGAAGTATTCAAAAACATTTTCAGATAATTTTACTGAGTAAAATAACTTCAAGTTTTCTTGCTAACACTTATAGCCCATCAGATTGAAATTCATAACTCTAAACTTATCATGCTAACATCCATTATTAATCATTGCTTCAGCTTGCTTTCCCTCTTCACAGTAAAACTTCCTTAAAATGCTGCCTATAAACTTTGTATCTATTTTCTCACCTCATATCATCTACTGAACTTACTCCTCTAGACATTCTAATCCCACCATTCTGCTGAAGTTGCTCTTGTCCAGATCACCAAAAAAAGATATTCGTCTGCCAAATCCAATAATCGCTTATCTTTTATATTGTACAAAACCCCTCATAACATGTCATGCTATTAAGCATTCCCTCTCCATAATGCTTTCTTTTTGTATCTTTCATATTGCCACACTCTCCTGATTCTCCTCCTAATTCTCAGATTTCTATTGGAACCACCCTCTTCTGTTCCACTTTTTTTTTTTTTTTTTTTGAGTTGGCGTCTCACTCCGTCGCCCAGACTGGAGTGCAGGGGACGCTCTCGCCCACCGCAGCCTCGACCTGCTGCTGGGCTCCAGCGATCCTTCCGCCTCAGCCTTCCAAGGAGCTGGAACTACAGGTGTGCGCTACCACGCCCGGCTAATTTTTTGATTTATGGTAGAGATGAGGTGTCGCCAAGTTGCCCGGGCGGATCTCGAACCTGCGGGCTCAGGCCATCCACTCACCTCAGCCTCCCAAGGCGTGGGATGACAGGCTGAGCCACTGAGCCCGGCTTGGGGGAATATTTAATGAGTTCAAAGTTTCTGCTGGGGAAGATTCTGGTGATGAACAGTGGTGGAGGTTGTACCGTTGCATGAATGTACTGAATGCGGCTGAACCATACACTTAGAAATGGTTAAAATGCTGAATTTTAGATTATGCACATTTTACTATAATTAAAAAAAAGTTAATGAATAAGTTCAGCATCATTATTGTCCTCTAGCCTCATCCAACAATATGGAAATGCTGTTTGCTTGGGAATCACATTTTTTTGGTGGGGCTAAAGAGAAAAAGAAGATGTATTCTTAGGGAACTTAATCCTGATATTCAGTTTTCCACTTCCTAGTGAGTGTTTCCTTTATCTTGTCTTAGTGACTTTCACCCCTAGCCATCAGAATTCCTTGGACGATCCTAGTATTAGACAGACGTGGACCCGAGGGTTTCCTGCCCACATCATCTGCCCTACCACTGATCTACAGGGCAGACCCAGCAACTCTGGCCATGAAAGCGTGTGTTGCCTTTCTCATTTGCTAGTGTGTGACCCTCCCAAACCTCTGAGAAGAGGAAGACTTTCCAGGTGGATTTTGGCCATGGTAGTCGAATGTGTATCTTACAAGTCAGTCACAAGAGCATCTTCCTTATGAATGCACACATTTCAGCTTTAATTTCTTTCCTTTTTTGATGGCAGACTAGTTTCTTTGTTTTCTTGGATGGTTTGGGGAGTGAATTTTTGGTTACCTACCGAAGGAAAAAAAGTGATAAAATCTGATTTCATCCATCTTCATTTCAGTTCAGCCTGAAAAATTGGCAGGCTGGATGAGTGAGCATACTAAATAACTCTTAGTTTGTCCCAGGGACATGCTTTCAGAAGACACAACTAATTTAAAAACTCTGTGTGAAGACATAAATGAGACAGGCAAAGGGTACAGAATGAATCCAGGGTCACCCGTGTTGTCACATTAAGTGACCACTTTGGAAAAGAAAGATGACGTCTTGCAACGACTGGCCTTCATCCTGGGAAGTGACACAAGTCAAACACATCCAGGATAAACATTACTTCCTTGTTTCCTGGTACAATCCATTTTTGTTTCCATAGAAAATGTTTATCAGTTCTTACTGAGTTGGACCAATCCTGGGCTCAGGCGATCCTTCCGCCTCAGCCTTCCAAGTAGCTGGAACTAAAGACGGGCGCCACCATGATATACCATGGACCATCATGATATCACACCATGGCTCATGCTATACAGCTGACCCTTGGGCAACATAGAGGTTAGGGGTCATTATCACCGCCCCACCCCCCACTCAGATGAGAATCCAGGTATAACTTTTTACTCCTCAAAACATAATGACTAACAGCCTACTGTTGACTGGAGGCCTTATCAATAAGATAAATAGTCGATTAACAGATATTTTGTATATTATAGTATTACATACGTTACTTCAGTATGTCATTATTACATTATTTCAAAGTAAGCTAGGGATAGTTAATGTTATTAAGGAAATCACAATCAAGAGAAAATATATTTCTATTCATGTCGTGGATGTGGATCATCATAAAGGTCTCCATCCTCATCATCTTCACATTGCAGTAGGCCGAGGAGGAGGAAGAGGAGGAGGAGGAGGAGGAGGAAGAGAGGGACTCACCTTGTTTCAGGGGTGGCAGAAGCAGGAGAAAATCTGCAGATTGAATGAACCAGCACAGTTCAAACCCGTGTCGTTCAATGTCAACTGTAATAATAACAATGCCAGACACATATGTGATCTCTATTTAGATTCCCAATAACCCTGAAAGAGAGATAACCACTATCCCCAATTTGCAGTTGGGGAAACTGAGTCCTAGAAGACCATCACAGTGGCGTCATGGTGCCAGGATCCGTGCAGAATGCCATCTTCACCTCTCTCTCTCTTCTCTCTGTGGGGATCAGGTTAGCATATTCAGAGAAATAAGGGTGTGGAGGAAGCCATCACGGTCCTGGAGAAGGATGGACTGTGGTAAAGAGAGAGAATAACACTTTGGGCAACATTTTGTAGAAAACCCAGAGCTGAAAGAAATAGCATAACCTCTAACAAATGGTCAATGAAGCATTTGAGAGGAACAGGAGAACTGGGAATGAGAAAAAAATGAGAAAGGTAAGAAAATGTGGCTTGGGATAGAAATATATATATTTTAAACAGGGAGTGATAAAATGATTTTTTTAAAAAAAGTTTGTTTCAAAGTTTGGAAGAAAGTAGGGGCCACAGTCCCATGGTGAAAGAAGTCACTATGGTAATTTAGAAAGATTGCTTCTTTAGCAGCTGGCGTTTTGCTTACGTGGCCTGCTTTATTTCCTTCATGCTTCACTCTCTCTAGCATTTGGTTGGAGAGGAACCTTACTACCTTCCTTTTTTTCCCTGCTGTCAAGATAACTCAGGTTCAGACTGGGTTGAGGTAATGACCCAGGCAGGGTAAATGGGAAACTTTCTGTACTCTCGGGAATAAGTCGTCAATTCCATACCTTTCCTGGGTGCTACTTTCTTTCTGAAAATAACATAAAAAGGATGCAAGCTAGTTTCTGAATTGTTTTTGTTCAAGAAGGTTGACGATGAGCCCTGCAAGCTCATTCATCAATGTCCATGAAATACTTAAAATGAAATGTGTTCCATGAAGCAGGCATTACAAAGTTACTGCTACATTTCTGTCTTTTCTTATTCTTTCTTTCTTTCTTTCCTTCCTTCCTTCCTTCCTTCTTTCCTTCCTTCTTTCTTTCTTTCTTTCTTTCTCTCTTTCTCTCTTCCTTTCTTCCTTCCTTCCTTCCTTTCTTTTTTGAGTCGGAGTCTCACTCTTTGTCACCCAGGCTGGAGTGCAGTGGCATGCTCACCACCACTGCAACCTCGACCTGCTGGGCTCAGGCGATCCTTCCACCTTAGCCTTCCAAGTAGCTGGAACTACAGGCGCTTGCCACCACGCCTGGCTAGTTTATGGTAGAGACGAGGTCTCACCAAGTTGCCCAGGCTGGTCTCGAACCCCCGGGCTCAGGCAATCCTCTTGCCTCGGCCTCCCAAAGTGCTGGGATGACAGGCTGAGCCACCGCGCCCGGCCACTGCAAATTTCTAAAAGAACTCTCCTGAGGTTCTCTTCAAGTTTGCCACACACTTTCAGACATTTGTCCTGATTGTCTTCCAGAGCTGGTATGTAACTATTGCCCTGGCTATGCCAAAGGCACCATTCCTAGGTCAGGGCTGCTCCTCCTTCTTCTTTCCTCTCTCCTTCTTCCTTCTCTCCCATCAGTCAGCGCCGGTGTGCAGAGCTTCGTTTTGGAACCTGTTTTAGGAGGGGAAACACACACAGAGTTGGCTCACAGAATTGAGCTATGTCTCCTCGAATCTCCTTTTGGTGTTCACGTTCGCGTCCTGCTTGCCTGAGGTGGCAGTCCTACCGTTATGCTCTGTTATGGATGGTGTGTGCCTGTGTGGTGTAAGGAGAGATACAATCTCTGCTTCCCGGCCAAACCCAACTAATGTTTTGGACAGGGGACAGCCGTGGCTTTCCCCCAAACACAAATACCTATCTCAACATCACTCATGCTTGTGAGTTCTTGCCAGTGAACTCCTTTCCTCTGCCGTGTAGTTGATTTTATCTGGAGATGAACAATAGCTTTGTATACATTGCTGGCTCATTGGGACACTCATAGAGTAACGCACTGTAATATTTCAGGAATTTCAGAGGATGTAGTCGTATTTTAAAACAAGATCCTGGTAGATTTCATAATAGCAATTCTAGCAGAATTCACTGTTTCTCTTTACCTTTTTTCAGGATCAACACATCCAAGTTAAAGGAGCCAATGTTCTTTCTCCTTTTTTGGCACCTTTCAACTCTTGGCTGCAGTGTACCTCGTTGCTCCACTGTTTCTGATATGCCGTGTATTCGTTTTCTAGGGCTGCCTGCCATAAGAAAGCATGACAGCCTGGGTGGCGTAAGCAGCAGGAATTTATTTTCTGACAGTTCTGGAGTCCGTAAGTTCAAGATCAAGGTGTTGGCAGGGTTGCTTTCTTCTGAGGCCTCTCTCTTTGGCTTGCAGGTGGCTGTCTTTTCTCCCTGGGTTTTCATGTGCTCTTCCCTCTGTACCTGTTTGTGTCAAAATGTTCTTTTCTTTAAGGACACGAGTCATGTGAGTTAGGGCCATTCTAATGACCTTGTTTAACGTAATCACCTCTTCGTAGATCCTATCTCCAAATACAGCCACATTCTAAGGTACTAGAGGGGTTTAGAACTTCAATATATGAATTTTTAGGGGGACAAAGACACCCTAAATATGTAATACCACATCTTAGGCATGGACATTTGTTGTACTTTATATGAATGTTCGTTGTGTGAACATATTTTCCCTGTGAACATGATTTCAGTTTAATGTATTGAGAGCCCATGGAACTGAGGTGGGAGGCCCATAAACATGCTGAAACCATATGCCAGAACTTACTGTATTGTACATTATGAGCACTTTTTATCAGTTTGTTGTGCAAAAAAAGCCAGGGTTTAATGCCTGATGTAAAACATTTTCATAATACCGTTCCTATAAGTAGCAAGAACTCTGCCTTTGTCTCTGAATTCAACAAACACGTATAATAGCATCACATAGCCCCAATAATGTACCAGACCCTGTATTCGGTGCTTCACTTCATGCGAACTCATTTCGTCCTCGCAGGGACACTTGAGGAAGGTAGTATTTATAGCCAAGGAAACCGAAGCACACACAGGTTAAGCGACTTAGCTCCAGAGTTAGCAAATGGTAGAGCCGGGGTTCAAATCTGAGTCCTCTGGTTTGACCTCGACCGCCACCCTCCATTGACTGTTCTTTCCCATTGTATGACGCATGTGGGTGGCAAGTCACCTTATTTGCATCCATAGAATCAATGTTCCTCACAGTCGTTGGCGTGACTTATGTTTTAGCCAAAACTTACACTGGGAAGGAATTCGAAGGTTCTATAAAAGCCCTTGCAGTGTATGCGTGTCATTGGAGCAACTGCTAATATCAGCACCCTCTGCCTCTGCTTAGTCAATAATTCTGTGTGTTTCTACAAGCATGCATTCAAGCTACTCTCATACCTTATTTAAATTAAACCCTTCTGTTTGGATGGGACATATGGACCATGGCAATTTCTTCTAAATGGAATAGCAATCACAGATCATGTTAATAATATAAATAACAATCTATACAATTGCATCAGGTTTTCTACAAGGCATAATCATTTTGAAAGGGGAGAGAAGAATTCTCAATACAGTACAGTTTTTGCTTTTCCCAAAGCTTTGAAAGAACAATAGTATTGTCAATGGGCTTCTTTAAATAGAACATCTATCATTTCCAGGTCACAAGATTAACTTAAAGGTTCAGTTACACTTGCCTTGGACTGGGGTGGGGACAGGAGTCGGCCAGACAGTACTTGCTTTTATACCCCTATGGCTACCTTTCTCTATGTACTTTTACCTTCCAACCCCAGGGAGAACAAGAAGTGCCTTATTCTTTTGGGCAAAAGATGCTTAGTTAATCAAACATAACTGAAAAGGAAAGCAAATATAAATTGCATCTTTCTGCAATTTGGAAAGATTTTTATTCTCCCAGTTCAGCATTTCAATTTTGCAACCGGTGTTTGTTTGGATACTCTCTGGAAACTCAGCATATGTGCAGGGGAAAAGTGACTTATCTTAAAGCATAGGTGGTCCTATCTGCCTTAAGACTGGGTCAAGGCTCCCTAAGTAAATGTACACGGGGGCGCCTCAGACCAAAGTTTGCCAACAGTGAGGTAAGCATCTAACACGTACCTACATTCTTACGTATTTCTTTTGCTGAGCTTCTTGGCATACATCTGGAGTGAAAACTGCAGTGGGAAATTGGAAAATTTTGTGAATAATTATGATTCTCTCTGAGTCTATTGGAGCAAATGCATGACATCCTAATGGGTGAAAGATGGTGTATGAGTGAACTCCTCATCTATGGAAATTGTCAATCCAATTATTTCGGCTAACTCACCCATTAAATCAGATCACTGCCCAATCAATTACTAGATCATTAGCAGTAAAGACAGCCTAGCATTCCAGACGAATATTGCTTGGACCCGGGTCTAAGGCACAACTGTCATTTTCATGAGACAGGCAACTGGGTGAGCCATAGGGCATGAGTTGTCTAATTACTTTCCATGTTTTTATTTTTGAGGTCAAATCAGATGTCTAGATTAGAAATAACTCCTCTTCGTAAGTATTGTTGACCTGAAAGGACGAGGCTGAGGCAAGACACGTACTTTAAAGAGTTACTTGAGCCAAAGTGAAGATAGCTGCCCAGAAGACTCAGAACCAAGTAACCCTGAGCATGAGCTTCATTTGGCTATCGTTACAAGCAGGTTTCCTTTTTCTTTCTTTCTTTTTCTTTTAAAGATGTGGGGCACAATTCAGCATTAGGTATATAAGTGGTCATCATACAGGTAAAGTTTGGGTCTCCCTTTGGTCCCTCCTTGCCTGATTTGAGATCAGGTAACCTTATTGATGTTATATGCCCCACCCTCCTTCCCCTGGCAGTGTTCTGCTATTGCCAATTCCTTACTTATAGTATTATGGTAAATGTTCAGGGTCCGCTCATGAGTGAGAACATGTGGTTCTTTGTTTCTGTGATAGATCACTGGATATCATAGACTACAAATCCATCCAAGCTGCTGTGAAGTCCATTTATTTGTCTTTCTTTATGGCTGCATAATATTCCATCGTGTATAGGTACCGCATATTTTTATCCAGTCCAGTTTCAATGGGCAGCATGGTTGGTTCCATGTTTTTGCTATAGTGAATAGTGCTGCAATAAACATGTGTACGCAGGTATCTTTTTGATAGAATGATCTGAGTTCCTCCGGCTATATTCCCGGTAGGAAAATTGCTGGGTCATATGGAAGGTCAATTTCTAGTTCTTTTAGGAATCGCCACACTGTTTTCCATAGAGTTTGAATTAGTTTACATTCCCACCAAAAGTGCAGAAGCATTCCCTTTTCTCTGCATCCTCACCAGCATCTGTTGTTGTTTGTTTTATGAATGATGGCCATTCTTACTGGGGTCAGGTGGGATCCCAATGTGGCTTCGATTTGCATTTCTCTGATGACGAGTGAGGCTGAGCACGTTGTCATGTGTCTGTTGGCTGCCTGTATGTCTTCTTTTGAGAAGTGTCTATTCATGTCTTTTGCTCTGCACGCAGGTTTCTAAAGACAAAAAAGGGTGACAGGGAGTGGGCTGACACAAAGTTGTTTGTCAGGACTTCTCATTGGTTTACAGAGATGACATCCATTAGGGATTGGCTGTACATTGTCAAGCACGGGTGTGGGTTGCGGTGTGCGGTGCAGCACTCCTAGGGAGATTTACAACCACTTGTGGCAACAGCGGTCAGTTTCAAGCGATGACCCCAAGCTCAAAGATGGGAGGAGGACGTGATTGCTGCCTCATTTTAACGTCCCATTTTGATATGGGGCTGACAATTCAAAAGGCCTTGCATTCTGAGATAAAAGTTCTTTTCTTTCCTCAGTGTTCCTTTTGAAAAAGAAAAAAAAGTCATCTACCTATAGAGGCTGAAATATGCTTCTTCCGTGGTTCGTAGAGATGAAGAGATTTACCGGAGATTATACTTCTCAGCCTCATCAGTTTTCAATAAATTCAGCTTCTTCCCAGGTGCGAGCTCTGGAGAGGCTGGCTTTGTCTGAGACGTGAACGATTACCACCACAGAAGACAGAGGCTTTCAGTAGCTGCTTTGCAAGTGAGACCGTTACCACCCAGAGGAAAATGGCCGAGGAGTCTCAGGAGAACTCTTGCGTGCTCAGACAAAGACGGTCTGGCCACGAGGAGTCCCGACACCACCAGGTAGCTTCTCCCATTGACCCCAGTGAACTCCTCTCCAGGGCTGTGGGGAGCACGGTCCGCCTGGTTGCTAGGAGGCAGCCCTGGGTCCTCATCCTAGGCCAGGTGCACATGAAGCCATTTAAAAATCAAAGTTATTGTGCCAGAAGGACAGGGCTCCGGTAGGTGGACCTGGACAGCTTCGGAGATGGTGTTCAGAGAATGACCCAGCTACTGTTTTTGGCTGTTATTTCCAAAGGCCCTTGCATTTTTTCTTCCTTTCTTTGTGACGCTGTAGGTTCTCTGGCCATGACCCTGGATCGCTCGAGCTTCACAGAACACACGCCAATCCCTGCTGGATCTCTTGGACTGTGTGCTCTTCGCAGGCTGAGTTCTTGCTGCCCCCTTGGACAAGCATCCTCAAAATTGCCCCCAAGGCGCTCCTGCGCGTTGGGAATTCCAGCTCCCTGGTGTCCTATGTGCCTGATTCTCTTCTTTCCCCCCCACAAAGGGGCGGTGTGTTCACAATCAAGGGGCCTACGAGTTAAAAATTAAATTTTCTGCTGCCAGAAGAGTGTCCCTAAGATTCTTGTGGCTGGGCGAGGTGACTCAGGCTTGCAATCCCAGCACTTTGGGAGGCTGAGGCGGGAAGATTGCTTAAGAGCAGGAGTTTGAGACCAGCCCAGGCAACACAGCAAGACCTCCTCTCTCTCCACACACACACACACACACACACACACACACACAATTCGCCAGGCATGTTGGCGTGTGCCTCCCTGTTACTTGGAAGCCGAGGTGAGGGAGATCAAGGCTGTGGTAAGCCATGTTTATGCCCCTGCACTCTAGCCTGGGTGACAGAGTGAGACTCTGATTGAAAAGAAAATTATAGCCGGGCTCGGTGGCTCGGCCTGTAATCCTGCGCTTTGGGAGGCCGAGGTGAGTGGATGGCCTGAGCCTGTGGGTTCGAGACCCGCCTGGGCAACTTGGCGAGACCTCGTCTCTACAATAAATCAAAAATTAGCCGGGCGTGGTAGCGCACACCTGTAGTTCCAGCTCCTTGGAAGGCAGAGGCGGAAGGATCGCCGGAGCCCAGCAGGTTGAGGCTGCGGTGGCCGGGAGCGGCCACTGCACTCCAGTCTGGGCGACGGAGTGAAACTCCAACTCAAAAAAAAAAAAAGAAAAGAAAATTATGTGACAACGACATGGCACACTGTTTCCCCATCCGACAGCAACGATGCAGTTTGCTTTCCCTCCCAGCACTGTTTCAACTTAATGTGAAACATGGGCACTCTGGCGACTCACCCTTCTCTGGGCAAGAAATCAAGCAAGGCGAGGAATGCCAAAGCAACTCAGGTGGCCTGGGCTTCAGACAGGGACCCACATTCCCACCACCTTCCTTGTTTGGGAGGGGACTGGATGGTGCTAGCAGCCGGCCCAGGGTCTCTGTGGCCACGTGGGGCAGGGAAACAAAGACGCATGTTCGACATGCAAGCGCGTGTCCCCAGCCTGTTTTGAAGACATAGCAAGCTTGACTGGGGCGGCACTCAATGCTGGGGCAAGAGAATGCACGGGTGAGGTTTGCTCCTAGGAGGGTGATCTTAATGAATTTCATTTCCTTGACAGTGAGACCATGGTTTCCTCCTTTAAAAAACTTTTTATTTTACTTTATTTTTATTCACCACACTCCTTTAGACTGTAAGAAAGCAAAGCCACGTTTCTTTCCCCTTTATTTAATTTATTTTTTTCCCCCGGGGCCAAGTGCAGAGCACGTTGTAAATGAAAGGGAGCACCTCTAGGGGTCAGTGCAGGGTAAAAAATGGCCAAAGCTCGGCCCGGGAGCCGACCGCTCAGGTTTCAATCACAGCTTTGTCCCTATTTCATTCTAACGAGGGAACGGTCCCATTACTTCACGCTGAGCCTGGCTCCAGAAGCCATCCCCTTGATGGTCATTTTCCTTTAATATAAGCTTAAAAATTTGCAATCAAAGGCAGCTCTAATGCGAAATTTAGGACTGGGAGTGCTGCCTGCAGAGATGGGGCTGTTCATGTTCTCCGCTTGAACCTAGAAGGTCCCTCCTCTGCCTTTTCCTGGCTTCATCCCAAGGTGGGCAGGGGCTTGCTGTCTTTTCACGTCCCTTTGCCTCCCTCCCCCTGCCCCTTTTTGCTGTTTCTTTTAGGGAAAGAGCCTTGGTTTGGCGTGTGTGTGTGTGTGTGTGTGTGTGTGTATGTGTGTGTCCTTTTGCACGTGTGTGCCCTTTTGGCCTTTGTCTTTTACACGGGAACATTTCTAGCTTCTTTTATTATGCTATCAAAGGACAGTTACATGTCAGGGCATGGTGTGGGTGCTGTGGGGGGGTGTGGGAGAGAATAGGACGCACTCAGCTATGATGGATTACTCTGCTGAGATCCTGGCAGGGGTGGGGGGGGTTCTTGAGGGCGTCATCTCCCCTCCCTGGGGTCATTTCAGCTACTCCCCTGTTTTCCTCAGTTCTACTCCCTCGGCACCACCCAGGTGGCTCTCACTGAAATCACAGATGTCCAAATCCCAGCATCCCTTCATCAGCCTGTAATTCTACATGCTCTGCCTGAAGCTCTGGACCCCGTTGGCTGTTTCTTTCTGATGTGCTTTCTTGTTCTTCTGCACCGTGGCCTCCCACCGCCTCATTTTGCTCTGTCAGCCTCCTAAATCTGGGGTGCCACCACTTCCAGGCCCCACCCCCCTGCAACCCGATGAGTCCACCCTGGTATCCTGGATGTGGCTCTAGCATCTCCTTTGGGGTCAGACGCTACCAGCTGATTAAGCTGACAGCGGGGTGATCCCTCCTTTACGGCTTCCCTTAACCGAGCCTTTCCTGCAATTCTTGATTCCATTTCATTTGGATATCCATCCCTTCCCTGAGTGACATCATCCCTTCCCAATTTAGTACTCAATTTAGATACTGAAGACACCCCAGTCTCTATCTTCAGAACACACCTTTCTCCTGGTTACTAACATTAATGATTGTTAACGTACATATTTTAAGTTCAGCCCGAAGGTGTCTCTGTACCTCGCGATCTGTAACCTACCCGGATGTGTAAACAGTACCCTGCTCTTGTACCCATCACCGGGTTTTGGCTAATTATAGGCAGCCAACTGTCCAAACCATGTTAAATCAGGGCAAATGCCGAGCTGTAACCAACCCAGCTGTTTCTATACCTTACTTCGGTTTCCTGGACGTCACTTTCCTTTTTCTGTCCATAAAAATTATCCCACCATATGGCAGTCCTGGAATCACTCTGAACTTATTCTGGTTGGGGGGGTGGGGTGGCTGCCTGATTTGCAAATTATTCTTTGCTCAATTAAACTCTGTTAAGTTTAATTTGTCTTAAATTTTCCTTTGAAGATGGTTCTATAACCGGTTGAATTTCTCCATCTGGAACTCCTACAAGCACTGCTAATTTAGTAGGTCCGAAACCAAGTTCGTCACACGCCCCCAAATTTGGGCCGCCTGTATTCTCTCCAACCTTATTGACGGCATCATTATCCACTTAGTAGCCCAAGCTAGACACTTCTCTTTCTTTCTTTCAATTCCTCACCCTACTGCTCCCTCAGAGTGGCTTCCCTCCTCTCCAAATCCAACCAGTGACAAAGTGCATACACGAGGTGCCAAATGAATGAAATGGGTAATTATTTGGTGGCGAGAGTTTCAGCTTTTTCAAGCCACCACTGCTGTCCAGCCACCTCCTGTAATGCACACTCTAAGAATAATGGTGCACTTTTTCTGCAGACACAATGATCCCTTCCGACCCCTCATTGGGGGAAAGCAGCTCTTTGTGGAGCTCTTTGCCAGGGCAAGCTCTCTAAAGCAAAAGTCTAGTCAGGTGGTTATCATCCAGACTGGGACTTTTTCCCCCTTAGATTAATTCTTTATCAAACTTAACAAACCTTTACTGTTGCTGTTGTTGCTACTCTCTATAGTATGAAGTCCGGAGCTCTTAGCATGCGATGTGAGGCCATGTCTGTCCAGGCTACCTTTCCAACGTGTTTTCTACCCATTTTTTTTTCCACATTCAGTCCTGAGCCTGGCGTGCTCTTTACACAATTAATTAGTTGATGTTTTCAGGACATTTTGCTTGCAGTTCTGTTCTGTGTCCCTGTTCTTTCTAATCCTCTGTTTCACTCGCTCAAATGTCACTTCTGTGAACCTTTTTCAACTCATCCAAAAGACCAGTCAGAATTAGGTGCTGTTTCCTCAGTGTTCCGCCAGCAAGGACACGACCTCAATAGCACACATCACGTAGAGTCCCGATGGTTTGGGTGTCTCTCTCTCTCTGCCGCCACATTCTAGGTTCCTAGAGAGAAAGGCTGCCTGCTGGCTTTGAGTCCACGGCACCTTGCCTGGTCTCCGACACTCGGTGGATGTTGATTCGTCGTTTTGTGAATAAAGGATGTCCTAAAAGAGAAAGCGGGCATGACTGATGACACACTGTGTTAGGATTTTCCTTCAGGCCAAGTCCTAGTAAGGACGTTTGACATCTAGGAGTGCAGTTCTGTGCTCTGCGAGGCACAAGAAATCCCACCCTGCCCTGCTGGAATGCGAAGTTTAGACTTTGTATGTACTCTGATCAGTTCTCTCTCTCTCTCTCTCTCTCTCTCTCTCTCTCGTGTGTGTGTGTGTGTGTGTGTGTGCAGGGAACATGGTAGGGTTGATAATTCCCCATAGAATGATCTGTTTATAAGCAAAATGAGCATACCTCATTGTCAAGGATCATATGACCAATGGATTTTTGATTGCTGTTTGAGCTGCCTCTCTGGAAAGCCCAGAGTAGTGTCTGCAGAGGGCACAAAGGAGTGTGACCCACTTCCATCACTGAATCCTTCACAGCTGTCCACAAAAATTATCCTACCATATGGCAACCCTGGAATCACTCTGAACTTATTCTGGTTG